>JAMFTG010000642.1:35000-116266 GCA_023974075.1 Chaenocephalus aceratus
TGAGAGAGAACAGAGCGGCTCCAGCGTCGGCTGGATCGCTGCCAGACGGCTGGTTCAGATTCACAGAAAATTGCAGCGACTTGGCAGAGCCGACGAACACAAAACAAATGTCCGCTTTTAATCTTTGTGACTGAACACGACCCCCCTTCGTTTCTCCTGAGGCGGCTTTTTAAAAGAGCCGTCCTCACAAAGACTGGGACTGTTTAAAACCCCGAACAAACTCTCAGTCCCTCACCTCACAGGGAGAGGAGGTTGGTTTAATGACGGATTCCTGAAGGTAACTTCTGTGCTGCGGTCGTTCTGATGGCCCATTTCTCAAAACCTTGTTAAGCCTTTTCTCAGCACAAGTCCCCACAGTTCCTTTGTATTAAGTATTATCGTCAATTTAAAGCGAGAAAATCGAGGCTTTAAAAGATTTAAAAAACGTCCTTTGTTTGTATGGAACACTTGTCGAAACACCAATGATCAGAAACATGTCTCAAAGGGTCAATGGATCAACAACATGAAGGGGCAGGTCAGATGATTACAAGCCATACATTTATCTATCTTCATTTACGAAGGACTGGCTCTCCGATTCCTGGGACTTTCAAAAATGGGCCATATCAACAATCTCCTTTGAAACTACAATTAAAACTATTGTTTCTACTGCATTTTGGGATAACAGGCCGTCGGACAAATTGTCTTTTGCCCGAGTTACCCATTGTTCTGTGTACTGGGTTTCAGATCAAATGGACCATCAGGATAATGGGCAGTCTCCATTCATAGTATCTACCTTAGTTTTTGTGATAACGGGCTGTCGGACAAATGGTCTTGTTCTCCTACTGGGATTACGAAAATGGGCCATGGAAACACGAGATAGTCTCCTTCAAACAACTCAAACTATCTTTGTTACTGTATTTTGGAAGCAACTGTGTTCATCACGTCGGACAAAATGTCTTTTGCCCAAATGACCTATTTTTCCATCTACTAGGTATTAAATAAAATGGGCCATCAGGATAATGGGCAGTCTCCATTCAAACTACTATTAAAACAATCGATCGTACTGTATTTTCGTAGCAACGACCATTCGTTTGTGGAATAACGGGCTGTCAGAAAAATTATCTTTTGCCTCAATATTATTCTGTCTACTAGGTTTATATATTTACATGAATGGGCCATCGGAATAATGGCAGTTTCCCTTCAAACAACCATTCACACTAAGGTAAAAACTAAGGGTTAATCTTAAATATATTTCAAAATCCAGCAGGGATGTTTCACACAACTCTGACCCATTTAAGAAATGTTGTGATGTTATAAACTGTTATATTGTATTATTCCAAACAAAGACAACACTTCCGATCCATGCAGCAGGATGAGAGATTCCTGAATACACATTTAAAGTCCTGAGATCATTCCAACTTGGATTTGAGAAGTTTAATGGATAAAATAAGTGGTTTTTTTCCCCACTAAATGTGAGAGAATCCTCCAAAGTGACCTCAGACTCTTATTTAATAGTTTGAGTGACTCGCAGTTAAATCACAGAGGAGTTCCTGAGAGAGAGATGATGGGAAAATGTGAGGCGTAGGGAGGAGGAGGAGGTGATGAAGATGATTGAGGGATGATGACGAGGAGGTGAGATTCTCCTCTCAGGGTGTCTCATCACTCTGACCCTCCACTAAGGAGACAGAGGAATGCCATAAAAACATTCTATAAAAAATGAAATGTTGGAAATATAAAGATGAGTGATGAAGTATAATAAAACAAATCTAATTAAATGAATGTATTGGTAAAAATATGGAAATATATAGAGAATTAAAAAAATAAGTTATACAGAATGTGGAAATATAAATAAAATATAAAGTAATTAAGTAATGTAATGATAGGAAAGATGCAAATAAAAAAATTTAAAATTAAAATAAAAAAATTTGGAGGTATAAACAGAAATGAGAAAATATAAATTACTTATAAAAATGTAAAAATAAAAAGGGAAAAAATTAAAGAATAGGATCAAACATTCAAATTAAACTTAAAAAACATACTGAAAATATTTTTAAAACAGAAATATGTGCTTTAAAAAACACTTTCCCTATATATGTATTGCTTTGTTTATTCCTCTTTATACATCCTAAATACTTTTAAATCCTCTTTATTGTTCCATGGTTGTATGTATTATTTGTATGGCACTCCTGGGACTCCATACTCTTCGACATATTTCTAACGCAGGAATTCAGTACTTTGTTTTTGTACATAAACGCCATAAAGAATGATTCCCTTTCCGCCCACGCTCATGTTTTACTCCCATTCCCATTCACATGAAACACCACTCCCACCACACTGTAAACACACACACCACACACACACAACACACACACACACACACACACACACACACACACACACACACACACACACACCACACACACACACACACACACACACACACACACACACACATATTTCGGAGGTTTTTCGGCTACCCAGCCTGACCCAGTGACCATCTGACAAAATACAGACCACAAAAACACAGCTAGGCTCAAGTGTGGTCAGAAACCCACATTGTAGGGATTTATAGGCATTACATAAGTGTGTTACAGTCTGTGGTTCAAGAAATACTACAACAAATATTTTTCTACATTTCTATTCTTTATCTTCTTACCCTTTTACTGCATGTTTAGCTTTCAAAACCCCCAAAACGAGTCTCAAAAGCAAACTTTCCACAGCCTGTGTCAGCATCATGCCAGAAGAAGATCCATGTGTTTTCATTTATCTCAAGTCACAGTGAGTTATAAAGACGTCAGCGTTACTAACATTGAATACATAAAAGTCCTTCTGCAGAATCTGGCAGTGTCTGAGCATGCTAACCGTTAGCTTAGCAGCAGCTCCAGCAGCATTGAGAGGAAAGGGCAGGCGCCTGCAGTCTGTCTGAGTTGTGTCTGTGTGTGTGTGTGGTGTGTGTGTGTGTGTGTGTCATCAGATATGTGTGTGTCCCCAGATGTGTGTTTATTATCTGCTAGTGTTCCCTGCGCTCAATTAGAGCTAATTATGGTTAGCGCCGCGCTGCCAAGCTAACGGATTAGCGAGGGAGAGTTTAGAAACAGTTTGCAGCTTTTTATGGAGCTACAGTTGTTAATGCATTTTAAAAAGAGCCAAACTGAGTCTTTATACAATATTACAAGCTAATAGTGAGGCTAACAAATCATCCGGGCTTTTGTTAGCCTCACAAAATCGATGCTAACAATGAAATAGTTAAAACGACAATAAGAAAACAATGATGTGACAATATATTGTTTTCTATTGTGTAGCGCGATTAGCATGTCGTGTAACAGCACTTAAAATGTTTATTGTTTAATATGAAACTGTGATTTTAAACACGGCGTGGAGTTGATCTGACAAGAACAGATTAAAATGTCAATTTTAATGGATACAAATGTCTGTATTTGCACGTCCATCTTCTCTGAATGATTATCTGGAACTTAAAAAGGTTCACTCAACACTTTTTATTGGCTGGATATCATGTTATAGTTTCTCTTCCAATGCAGAGAACATTTGATTTGTAAGTGATTATTAAACAATCCTCCTGTAAGCCGATGACACCGCCGTGTAGCTCTGATGAATACGAGAAACCCTATTATGGCGCGTTTCCACTGCAGGCCTCGCTCGGCCTCGCTCGGTTTGGTTAGGGCCCGGCTCACTTTATGCTGCGCTTCCATTACAGTTTAGGAACTGGGGCAGTAACTATAGTAACGCAGTGTAGGCGGAGCCGTGACGTCATCTTCAATGAGAGCCCCAGAAAAACAACACAGCCGTTAGCTGTTAGCACTCAGAGCTCACAGCTCCTCATATCTGTTCAGAAACTAGACAGAAGTGAAACCAGAACAAACCACAGACTGCCTGTGTCATGGAGAATACAGGCGCTGCTTTATTTCTGTCTGTAGGCCGTTGCTGTGAGTGTGGACGGTCGGAGCATATATAACGTTAGCTTAGCCGATCTCCATTCAGAAAACATGCATTTTAAAGGGTGTTTCTCTGCCGTCTGTCTGCAGACTCAAAGCATTAACTCATGGTGTTACTAACCGGTCAGTATGTTGTTACTTCAGCATCATTTTAGAAACGTGTATTACAATTAAATCACGGTCAAATATGTTCATCTTGTTGTAGTTGTAGCCCCCTTGCCAGCGATTCTCTCTCTAGTTTAGCATGCTCAGCCCGACTCAGCCCGGTTGTTCCTGGCCCGAGAACCACGATTTTATGGGGTCAGAAAAACGGTGAATTAGGACCCGCTAGCCGGTGCTAGGCCGAGTGGAAACGCAACCAGAAACGGGCCCCGCACGGCTCGGCACGCTGAAAGCGAGCGACCCGCAGCAGTGGAAACGCGCCATTAGACATTTTAAAAGACGGTGAAGAAGACAACAAGACGTCTTTGAATATTCCCAAATAAGTCCACGTTAAGTCGACACCATCACAGAGACTGAAGAAATCAGGACGAGCATCTTCTGATAATACCGTGAAGCTTTGTAACGAGAACACATTTAAGACGTTTACACACGTCCATAGTCGTTGGATTACCAGAGGTACCATGTCCACCTTAAATAGTTAGTATCAAATATAGGTTCCACTCTTAAAATCAAAGGATATTAAAGTGAAGTTCCCTGCAATAAAAGGGAAATGGAACTTCACTTTAATATAATTTGGTTTTAAGAGTGTGGCGCAGTGGATTGTGTGTTGGTCAGGGGTCACAGGTTCAAACCCCACTGCAGTCAGCATGTCGTTTGTGTCCCTGAGACGCTTCACCCCAAAGTGCTCCTGTGGGGATCGCCCTCAGTGTTGAGTATGTGAGTCTCTTTGGATAAAAGCGTCTAACAAGTGACATGTCATGTAAAGAGTAGAAAATATATGTTATACGTGCACAACAACAAAAGTTGGACGAAATAGAAAAATCAAACTATTAAAAATATGCCATTTAAAAAAGAAAAACACATTTTGTATTCAGAAAAAGAAAAAAGATAATTTTTCTAACTGTTAGAATTGACATAATGTGATTTAAATAAAAAGATATGGATATGGATATTTTTAGAATAAAAAAATATATGAGAAAAAAATCTCAATTGAAATGTTTTTGTTTTGATCCGTAAACGAACCGGAACCCAGAACCAGAACCAGAACCAGAACCAGAACCCAGAACCAGAACCGAACCAGAACCAGAACCCAGAACAGAACCAAACCCAGAACCGAGAACCCAGAACCCAGAACCAGAACCCAGACCAGAACCCAGAACCGAACCAGAACCCAGAACCAGAACCCAGAACCAGAACCAGAACCCAGAACCGGAACCCAGAACCCAGAACCAGAACCCAGAACCAGAACCCAGAACCAGAACCAGACCCAGAACCAGAACCCAGAACCCAGAACCAGAACCCAGAACCAGAACCGGAACCCAGAACCCAGAACAGAACCCAGAACCAGAACCCAGAACCAGAACCAGAACCCAGAACCAGAACCCAGAACCAGAACCCAGAACCAGAACCCAGAACCAGAAACCAGAACCAGAACCCAGAACCAGAACCCAGACTCGAAAAGACTCAGCTGTGAAGTCCTGCACACAAGCTCTCACCTGTCTGAGCTCCTGGTTCTTCCTGTTTGAGTGGAGGTCCCGTGAAGAGACCCTCTCAGATAAGCGGGTCCCGTGAAGAGACCCTCTCAGATAGCGGTCCCGTGAAGAGACCCTCCTCAGATAGCGGTCCCGTGGAGAGACCCTCTCAGACCTGCCTCCCCCCTGGCTTGTCCCATGCAGCTTTATAAAGCCCTCCTGTGTCGTCACGGCAGCAGGACACCGTGCACTAAAAGCCTAAACAAGTGGCACATGTGAGTTGTGCACACGTCACTGAGGCTCTGCAGCATCTCATGTTGACCCTGCAGATCCACACGCGTTACGTTGGGCTTTCTCCACGTGGTCCGTCTCGCTTCGTGTTTTCGTCCTGTCTCAAACACCCGGAGACGTACATTTAGTCGAGTTGATGTTGGCAGAAGAAAGGGCTCTTTAGTCGTATTGTTTAAATCATTTAAATACTAGGAAGTTGAAGTTTCAAACTGAACATTATGTCCAGTGCTGTACGACATTCATTCCAGACCCAGGTGCTTTTCAAATACCTGTACTTTCTACTTCTCACATGTTGAACTCAAATACCTGTACTTTCTACTTCTCACATGTTGAACTCAAATACCTGTACTTTCTACTTCTCTCATGTTGAACTCAAATACCTGTACTTTCTACTTCTCACATGTTAAACCCAAATACCTGTACTTTCTACTTCTCACATGTTGAACTCAAATAACCTGTACTTTCTACTTCTCACATGTTGAACTCAAATACCTGTACTGTCTACTTCTCACATGTTGAACTCAAATACCTGTACTTTCTACTTCTCTCATGTTGAACTCAATACCTGTACTTTCTACTTCTTACATGTTGACTCAAATACCTGTACTTTCTACTTCTCACATGTTGAACTCAAATACCTGTACTTTCTACTTCTCACATGTTGAACTCAAATACCTGTACTTTCTACTTCTCTCATGTTGAACTCAAATACCTGTACTTTCTACTTCTTACATGTTGAACCCAAATACCTGTACTTTCCACTTCTTATATGTTGAACTCAAATACCTGTACTTTCTACTTCTTACATGTTGAACTCAAATACTTGTACTTTCTACTTCTCACATGTTGAACACAAATACCTGTACTTTCTACTTCTCACATGTTGAACCCAAATACCTGTACTTTCTACTTCTCACATGTTGAACACAAATACCTGTACTTTCTACTTCTCACATGTTGAACCCAAATACCTGTACTTTCTACTTCTCTCATGTTGAACACAAATACCTGTACTTTCTACTTCTCACATGTTGAACCCCAAATACCTGTACTTTCTACTTCTCTCATGTTGAACACAAATACCTGTACTTTCTACTTCTCACATGTTGAACACAAATACCTGTAACTTCTACTCTCACATGTTGAAACCCAAATACCTGTACTTTCTACTTCTCTCATGTGAACACAAATACCTGTACTTTCTACTTTCTCACATGTTGAACCCAATACCTGTACTTTCTACTTCTCTCATGTTGAACACAAATACCTGTACTTTCTACTTCTTACATGTTGAACTCAAATACCTGTACTTTCTACTTCTCTCATCCATCCATCTTCTCTCCCGCTTATCCGTGGTCGGGTCGCGGGGGTATCAGTTCCAGCAGAGAGCCCCAAACTTTCTTTTCCCTGGCGACATCAACCAGCTCTGACTGGGGTCCCGAGGCGCTCCCAGGCCAGCGAAGAGATATAATCCCTCCACCTGGTCCTAGGTCTACCCCTTGGTCTCTTTCCCAGCTGGACGTGCCTGGACACCTCCCTAGGGAGGCGCCCAGGTGGCATCCTAACTAGGTGCCCGAACCACCTCAACTGGCTTCTTTCGACGCGAAGGAGGAGCGGCCTCAACTGCGGTCCCTCCCTGATGACCGAACTTCTCACCTTATCCCTGAGGGAGACGCCAGCCACCCTGCGGAGGAAACCCATCTCGGCCGCTTGTATCCGCGACCTCGTTATTTCGGTCATGACCCCATCCTTCATGACCATAGGTGAGGGTAGGAACGAAAATGGCCCGGTAGACAGAGAGCTTTGCCTTCTCTCATGTTGAACCCAAATACCTGTACTTTCTACTTCTCTCATGTTGAACTCAATACCTGTACTTTCTACTTCTCTCATGTTGAACTCAAATACCTGTACTTTCTACTTCTCTCATGTTGAACCCAAATACCTGACTTTCTACTCTCTCATGTTGAACTCAATACCTGTACTTTCTACTTCTCACATGTTGAACTCAAATACCTGTACTTTCTACTTCTTATATGTTGAACTCAAATACCTGTACTTTCTACTTCTCACATGTGGAACTCAAATACCTGTACTTTCTACTTCTCTCATGTAGAACTCAAATACCTGTACTTTCTACTTCTCACATGTTGAACCCAAATACCTGTACTTTCTACTTCTCACATGTTGAACCCAAATACCTGTACTTTCTACTTCTCACATGTTGAACCCAAATACCTGTACTTTCTACTTCTCACATGTTGAACCAAATACCTGTACTTTCTACTTCTCACATGTTGAACCAAATACTGTAATTTCTACTCTCTCATGTTTGAACTCAATACCTGTACTTTCTACTTCTTACATGTTGAACTCAAATACCTGAACTTTCTACTTCTCACATGTTGAACCCAAATACCTGTACTTTCTACTTCTCACATGTTGAACCCAAATACCTGTACTTTCTACTTCTCACATGTTGAACCCAAATACCTGTACTTTCTACTTCTCTCATGTTGAACTCAAATACCTGTACTTTCTACTCTACATGTTGAACCCAAATACCTGTACTTCTACTTCTCACATGTTGAACCCAAATACCTGTACTTTCTACTTCTCACATGTTGAACCCAAATACCTGTACTTTCTACTTCTCTCATGTTGAACTCAAATACCTGTACTTTCCATTTCTTACGTGTTGAACTCAAATACCTGTACTTTCTACTTCTTACGGTTGAACCCAAATACCTGTACTTTCTACTTCTCACATGTTGAACCCAAATACCTGTACTTTCTACTTCTCACTGTTGAACCCAAATACCTGTACTTTCTACTTCTCACATGTTGAACCCAAATACCTGTACTTTCTACTTCTCACATGTTGAACCCAATACCTGTACTTTCTACTTCTCTCATGTTGAACCCAAATACCTGTACTTTCTACTTCTCTCTGTTGAACTCAAATACCTGTACTTTCTACTTCTCACATGTTGAACTCAATACCTGTACTTCTACTTCTTATATGTTGAACCCAAATACCTGTACTTTCTACTTCTCTCATGTTGAACTCAAATACCTGTACTTTCTACTTCTCTCATGTTGAACTCAAATACCTGTACTTTCTACTTCTCTCATGTTGAAACCCAAATACCTGTACTTTCTACTTCTCTCATGTTGAACTCAAATACCTGTACTTTCTACTTCACATGTTGAACTCAAATACCTGTACTTTCTACTTCTTATATGTTGAACTCAATACCTGTACTTTCTACTTCTCACATGTTGAACTCAAATACCTGTACTTTCTACTTCTCTCATGTAGAACTCAAATACCTTGTACTTTCTACTTCTCACATGTTGAACCCAAATACCTGTACTTTCTACTTCTCACATGTTGAACCCAAATACCTGTACTTTCTACTTCTCACATGTTGAACCCAAATACCTGTACTTTCTACTTCTCACATGTTGAACCCAAATACCTGTACTTTCTACTTCTCACATGTTGAACCCAAATACCTGTACTTTCTACTTCTCTCATGTTGAACTCAAATACCTGTACTTTCTACTTCTTACATGTTGAACTCAAATACCTGAACTTTTCTACTTCTCACATGTTGAACCCAAATACCTGTACTTTCTACTTCTCACATGTTGAACCCAAATACCTGTACTTTCTACTTCTCACATGTTGAACCCAAATACCTGTACTTTCTACTTCTCTCATGTTGAACTCAAATACCTGTACTTTCCATTTCTTACGTGTTGAACTCAAATACCTGTACTTTCTACTTCTTACGTGTTGAACCCAAATACCTGTACTTTCTACTTCTAACATGTTGAACTCAAATACCTGTACTTTCTACTTCTTACATGTTGAACTCAATACCTGTACTTTCTACTTCTTACATGTTGAACTCAAATAACTGTACTTTCTACTTCTCACATGTTGAACTGAAATACCTGTACTTTCTACTTCTTACATGTTGAACTCAAATACCTGTACTTTCTACTTCTGACATGTTTGAACTCAAATACCTGTACTTTCTACTTCTTACATGTTGAACTCAAATACCTGTACTTTCTACTTCTCACATGTTGAACTCAAATACCTGTACTTTCTACTTCTTACATGTTGAACTCAAATACTTGTACTTTCTACTTCTCACATGTTGAACACAAATACCTGTACTTTCTACTTCTCACATGTTAAACCCAAATACCTGTACTTTCTACTTCTCACATGTTAAACCCAAATACCTGTACTTTCTACTTCTCTCATGTTGAACACAATACCCGTACTTTCTACTTCTTACATGTTGAACCCAAATACCTGTACTTTCTACTTCTTACATGTTGAACTCAAATACCTGTACTTTCTACTTCTCTCATGTTGAACTCAAATACCTGTACTTTCTACTTCTCCTCATGTTGAACTCAAATACCTGTACTTTCTACTTCTCTCATGTTGAACTCAAATACCTGTACTTTCTACTTCTCTCATGTTGAACTCAAATACCTGTTACTTTCTACTTCTCTCATGTTGAACTCAAATACCTGTACTTTCTACTTCTCTCATGTTGAAACTCAAATACCTGTACTTTCTACTTCTCACCATGTTGAACTCAAATACCTGTACTTTCTACTTCTCACATGTTGAACCCAAATACCTGTACTTTCTACTTCTCACATGTTGAACCCAAATACCTGTACTTTCTACTTCTCTCATGTTGAACTCAAATACCTGTACTTTCTACTTCTCTCATGTTGAACTCAAATACCTGTACTTTCTACTTCTTACATGTTGAACTCAAAATACCTGTACTTTCTACTTCTCACATGTTGAACTCAAATACCTGTACTTTCTACTTCTCACATGTTGAACCCAAATACCTGTACTTTCTACTTCTCACATGTTGAACCCAAATACCTGTACTTTCTACTTCTCTCATGTTGAACTCAAATACCTGTCCTTTCTACTTCTCACATGTTGAACCCAATACCTGTACTTTCTACTTCTCACCTGTTGAACCCAAATACCGGTACTTTCTACTTCTCACATGTTGAACCCAAATACCTGTACTTTCTACTTCTCTCATGTTGAACTCAAATACCTGTAACTTTCCATTTCTTACGTGTTGAACTCAATACCTGTACTTTCCAGTTCTTACGTGTTGAACCCAATACCGTACTTTCTACTCTTACATGTTGAACTCAAATACCTTGTAACTGTTCTACTCCTTACATGTTGAACTGAAATACCTGTACTTCTACTTCTTACATGTTGAACTCAAATAACTGTACTTTCTACTTCTCACATGTTGAACTGAAATACCTGTACTTTCGACTTCTTACATTTTGAACTCAATACCTGTACTTTACTTCTGACATGTTGAACTCAAATACCTGTACTTTCTACTTCTTACATGTTGAACTCAAATACCTGTACTTTCTACTTCTCACATGTTGAACTCAAATACCTGTACTTTCTACTTCTTACATGTTGACCCAAATCCTGTACTTTCTACTTCTTATATGTTGAACTCAAATACCTGTACTTTCTACTTCTTACATGTTGAACTCAAATACCTGTACTTTCTACTTCTCACATGTTGAACTCAAATACCTGTACTTTCTACTTCTTATATGTTGAACTCAAATACCTGTACTTTCTACTTCTCACATGTTGAACACAAATACCTGTACTTTCTACTTCTCACATGTTAAACCCAAATACCTGTACTTTCTACTTCTCACATGTTAAACCCAAATACCTGTACTTTCTACTTCTCTCATGTTGAACACAAATACCTGTACTTTCTACTTCTCACATGTTGAACCCAAATACCTGTACTTTCTTTACTTCTTACATGTTGAACTCAAATACCTGTACTTTCTACTTCTCTCATGTTGAACTCAAATACCTTTACTTTCTACTTCTCTCATGTTGAACTCAATACCTGTACTTTCTACTTCTCTCATGTTGAACCCAAATACCTGTACTTTCTACTTCTCTCATGTTGAACTCAAATACCTGTACTTTCTACTTCTCTCATGTTGAACCCAAATACCTGTACTTTCTACTTCTCTCATGTTGAAACTCAATACCTGACTTCTACTTCTCACATGTTAAACCCAAATACCTGTACTTTCTACTTCTTACATGTTGAACCAATACCTGTACTTTCTACTTCTCTCATGTTGAACTCAAATACCTGTACTTTCTACTTCTTACATGTTGAACCCAAATACCTGTACTTTCTACTTCTCACATGTTGAACCCAAATACCTGTACTTTCTACTTCTCACATGTTGAACTCAAATACCTGTACTTCTACTTCTACATGTTGAACTCAAATACCTGTACTTTCACTTCTCACATGTTGAACTCAAATACCTGTACTTTCCATTTCTTACGTGTTGAACTCAAATACCTGTACTTTCTACTTCTTACGTGTTGAACCCAAATACCTGTACTTTCTACTTCTAACATGTTGAACTCAAATACCTGTACTTTCTACTTCTACACGTTGAACTCAAATACCTGTACTTTCTACTTCTTACATGTTGAACTCAAATACCTGTACTTTCTACTTCTCTCATGTTGAACACAAATACCTGTACTTTCTACTTCTCTCATGTTGAACACAAATACCTGTATTTCTACTTCTCTCATGTGAACCAAATACCTGTACTTTCTACTTCTTACATGTTGAACTCAAATACCTGTACTTTCTACTTCTCACATGTTGAACCAAATACCTGTCTTTCTACTTCTCACATGTTGAACCCAAATACCTGTACTTTCTACTTCTCACATGTTGAACTCAAATACCTGTACTTCTACTTCGCTCATGTTGAACACAAATACCTGTACTTTCTACTTCTCACATGTTGAACTCAAATACCTGTACTTTCTACTTCTCACATGTTGAACCCAAATTACCTGTACTTTCTACTTCTCTCATGTGAACCAAATACCTGTACTTTCTACTTCTCACATGTTGAACTCAAATAATACCTGTACTTTCTACTTCTCACATGTTGAACTCAAATACCTGTACTTTCTACTTCTCACATGTTGAACTCAAATACCTTACTTTCTACTTCTCACATGTTGAACCCAATACCTGTACTTTCTACTTCTCTCATGTTGAACTCAAATACCTGTACTTTCTACTCTCCACATGTTGAACTCAAATACCTGTACTTTCTACTTCTTACATGTTGAACTCAAATACCTGTACTTTCTACTTCTCACATGTTGAACTCAAATACCTGTACTTTCTACTTCTCTCATGTTGAACTCAAATACCTGTCACTTTCTACTTCTACTGTTGAACTCAAATACCTGTACTTTCTACTTCTTACATGTTGAACTCAAATACCTGTACTTTCTACTTCTCTCATGTTGAACTCAAAACCTGTACTTCTACTTCTTACATGTTGAACTCAAATACCTGTACTTTCTACTTCTCACATGTTGAACTCAAATACCTGTTACTTTCTACTTCTCTCATGTTGAACTCAAATACCTGTACTTTCTACTTCTCTCATGTGAACCAAAATACGTACTTTTCTATTCTCTCATGTGAACTCAAATACCTGTACTTTCTACTTCTCACGTTGAACCCAAATACCTGTACTTTCTACTTCTCTCATGTTGAACTCAAATACCTGTACTTTCTACTCTCTCATGTTGAACTCAAATACCTGTACTTTCTACTTCTCTCATGTTGAACCAAATACCTGTACTTTCTACTTCTCTCATGTTGAACTCAAATACCTGTACTTTCTACTTCTCACATGTTGAACTCAAATACCTGTACTTTCTACTTCTTATCTGTTGAACTCAAATACCTGTACTTTCTACTTCTCACATGTTGAACCAAATACCTGTACTTTCTACTTTCTCATGTGAACTCAAATACCTGTACTTTCTACTTCTCACATGTTGAACCCAAATACCTGTACTTTCTACTTCTCACAGTTGAACCAATACCTGTACTTTCTACTCTCACATGTTGAACCCAATACCTGTACTTTCTACTTCTCACATGTTGAACCAAATACCTGTACTTTCTACTTCTCACATGTTGAAC
Organism: Chaenocephalus aceratus; assembly: GCA_023974075.1. NCBI lineage: Eukaryota > Metazoa > Chordata > Actinopteri > Perciformes > Channichthyidae > Chaenocephalus > Chaenocephalus aceratus. The sequence goes on from JAMFTG010000642.1 coordinate 48,957, forward strand.
CCAAACCTGTACTTCTACTTCTCACATGTTGAACCAAATACCTTACTTTCTACTTTCTACATGTTACACTCAAATACCTGAACTTTCTACTTCTCACATGTTGAACCCAAATACCGTACTTTCTACTTCTCACATGTTGAACCCAAATACCTGTACTTTCTACTTCTCACTGTTGAACCCCAAATACCTGTACTTTCTACTTCTCTCATGTTGACTCAAATACCTGTACTTTCTACTTCTCACATGTTGAACCAAATACCTGTACTTTCTACTTCTCCACATGTTGAACCAATACCTGTACTTTCTACTTCTCACATGTTGAAACCAAATACCTGTACTTTCTACTTCTCTCATGTTGAACTCAAATACTGTACTTTCCATTCTACCGTGTTGAACCTCAAATACCTGTACTTTCTACTTCTACGTGTTGAACCCAAATACCTGTACTTTCATTCTCACATGTTGAACCCAAATACCTGTACTTTCTACTTCTCACATGTTGAACCCAAATACCTGTACTTTCTACTTCTCACATGTTGAACCCCAAATACCTGTACTTTCTACTTCTCACATGTTGAACCCAAATACCTGTACTTTCTACTTCTCTCATGTTGAACCCAATACCTGTACTTTCTACTTCTCTTCATGTTGAACTCAAATACCTGTACTTTCTACTTCTCACATGGTTGAACTCAAATACCTGTACTTTTCTACTTATATGTTGAACCCAAATACCTGTACTTTCTACTCTCTCATGTTGAACTCAAATACCTGTACTTTCTACTTCTCTCATGTTGAACTCAATACCTGTACTTTCTACTTCTCTCATGTTTGAACCAAATACCTGTACTTTCTACTTCTCTCATGTTGAACTCAAATACCTGTACTTTCTACTTCTCACATGTTGAACTCAAATACCTGTACTTTCTACTTCTATATGTTGAACTCAAATACCTGTACTTTCTACTTCTCACATGTTGAACTCAAATACCTGTACTTTCTACTTCCTCATGTAGAACTCAAACCTGTACTTTCTACTTCTCACATGTTGAACCCCAAATACCTGTACTTTCTACTTCTCACATGTTGAACCAAATACCTGTACTTTCTACTTCTCACATGTTTGAACCCAAATACTGTACTTTCTACTTCTCACATGTTGAACCCAAATACCTGTACTTTCTACTTCTCACATGTTGAACCCAAATACCTGTACTTTCTACTTCTCTCATGTTGAACCTCAATACCTGTACTTTCTACTTCTTACATGTTGAACTCAAATACCTGAACTTTCTACTTCTCACATGTTGAACCCAAATACTGTACTTTCTACTTCTCACATGTTGAACCAAATACCTGTACTTTCTACTTCTCACATGTTGAACCCAAATACCTGTACTTTCTACTTCTCTCATGTTGAACTCAAATACCTGTATTTCCTTTCTTACGTGTTGAACTCAAATACCTGTACTTTCTACTTCTTACGTGTTGAACCCAAATACCTGTACTTTCTACTTCTAACATGTTGAACTCAAATACCTGTACTTTTACTTCTTACATGTTGAACTCAAATACCTGTACTTTTACTTCTTACATGTTGAACTCAAATACTGTACTTTCTACTTCTCACATGTTGAACTGAAATACCTGTACTTTCTACTTCTTACATGTTGAACTCAAATACCTGTACTTTCTACTTCTACATGTTGAACTCAAATACCTGTACTTTCTACTTCTTACATGTTGAACTCAAATACCTGTACTTCTACTTCTCACATGTTGAACTCAAATACCGTACTTTCTACTTCTTACATGTTGAACTCAAATACTTGTAACTTTCTACTTCACATGTTGAACACAAAACCTGTACTTTCTACTCTCACATGTTGAACTCAAATACCTGTACTTTCTACTTCTCACATGTTGAACCAAATACCTGTACTTTCTACTCTCTCCATGTTGAACACAAATACCCGTACTTTCTACTTCTACATGTTGAACCCAAATACCTGTACTTTCTACTTCTACATGTTGAACTCAAATACCTGTACTTTCTACTTCTCTCCATGTTGAACTCAAATACCTGTACTTTCTACTTCTCTCATGTTGAAACTCAAATACCTGTATTCTACTTCTCTCATGTTGAACTCAAATACCTGTACTTTCTACTTCTTCATGTTGAACCAAATACCTGTACTTTCTACTTCTCTCATGTTGACCTCAAATACCTGTACTTTCTACTTCTCTCATGTTGAACCAAATACCTGTACTTTCTACTTCTATCATGTTGAACTCAAATACCTGTACTTTCTACTTACATGTTGAACTCAAATACCTGTACTTTCTACTTCTTATCATGTGAACTCAAATACCTGTACTTTTCTACTTCTCACATGTTGAACTCAAATACCTGTACTTTCTACTTCTCACATGTTGAACTCAAATACCTGTACTTTCTACTTCTCACATGTTGAACCCAATACCTGTACTTTCTACTTCTTACATGTTGAACCAAAATACCTGTACTTTCTACTTCTCCATGTTAAACCAAATACCTGTACTTTTACTTCTACCTGTTGAACCAATACCTGTACTTTCTATCTCACATGTTGAACCCAAATACCTGTACTTTCTACTTTCACATGTTGAACCCAAATACCTGTACTTTCTACTTCTCTCATGTTGAACTCAATACCTGTACTTTCTACTCTCTCATGTTGAACTCAAATACCTGTACTTTCTACTTCTCACATGTTGAACTCAATACCTGTACTTTCTACTTCTCACATGTTGAACCAAATACCTGTAATTTCTACTTCTCACATGTTGAACCCAAAATACCTGTAACTTTCTACTTCTCTCATGTTGAACTCAAATACCTGTACTTTCTACTTCTCTCATGTTGAACTCAAATACCTGTACTTTCTACTTCTTACATGTTGAACTCAAATACCTGTACTTTCTACTTCTCACATGTTGAACTCAAATACCTGTACTTTCTACTTCTCACATGGTGAACCCAAATACCTGTACTTCTTCTACTTCTCACATGTTGAAACCCAAATACCTGTACTTTCTACTTCTCTCATGTTGAACTCAAATACCTGTACTTTTCTACTTCTCACATGTTGAACCCAAATACCTGTACTTTCTACTTCTCACAGGTTGAACCCAAATACCTGTACTTTCTACTTCTCACATGTTGAACCCAAATAACTGGTACTTTCTACGTCTCTCATGTTGAACTCAAATACCTGTACTTCCATTTCTTACGTGTTGAACTCAAATACCATGTACTTTCCACTTCTCACGTGTTGAACCCAAATACCTTACTTTCTACTTCTTCATGTTGAACTCAAATACCTGTACTTTCTACTCTTACATGTTGAACTGAAATACCTGTACTTTCTACTTCTTACATGTGAACTCAAATACTGTACTTTCTACTTCTCACATGTTGAACTGAAATACCTGTACTTTCTACTTCTTACATGTTGAACTCAAATACCCTGTACTTTCTACTTCTGACATGTTGAAACTCAAATACCTGTACTTCTACTTCACATGTTGAACTCAAATACCTGTACTTTCTACTTCTCACATGTTGAACTCAAATACCTGTACTTCTACTCTACATGTGAACCCAAATACCTGTACTTTCTACTTCTTCTATGTTGAACTCAATACCTGTACTTTCTACTTCTACATGTTGAACTCAAATACCTGTACTTTCTACTTCTACAGTTGAACTCAAATACCTGTACTTTCTACTTCTTATATGTTGAACTCAATACCTGTACTTTTCTACTTCTCACATGTTGAACACAAATACCTGTACTTTCTACTTCTCACATGTTAAACCCAAATACCTGGTACTTTCTACTTCTCACATGTGAAACCCAAATACCTGTACTTTCTACTTCTCTCATGTTGAACCAAATACCTGTACTTTCTACTTCTCACATGTTGAACCCAAATACCTGTACTTTTCTACTTCTTACATGTTGAACTCAATACCTGTACTTTCTACTTCTCTCATGTTGAACTCAAATACCTGTACTTTCTACTTCTCTCATGTTGAACTCAAATACCTGTACTTTCTACTTCTCTCATGTTGAACCCAAATACCTGTACTTCTACTTCTCTCATGTTGAACTCAAATACCTGTACCTTTCTACTTCTCTCATGTTGAACCCAAATACCTGTACTTTCTACTTCTCTATGTTGAACTCAAATACCTGTACTTTCTACTTCTCACATGTTAAACCCAAATACCTGTACTTTCTACTTCTTACATGTTGAACCCAAATACCTGTACTTTCTACTTCTCTCATGTTGAAACTCAAATACCTGTACTTTCTACTTCTTACATGTTGAACCCAAATACCTGTACTTTCTACTTCTCACATGTTGAACCCAAATACCTGTACTTTCTACTTCTCACATGTTGAACTCAAATACCTGTACTTTCTACTTCTTACATGTTGAACTCAAATACCTGTACTTTCTACTTCTCACATGTTGAACTCAAATACCTGTACTTTCCATTTCTTACGTGTTGAACTCAAATACCTGTACTTTCTACTTCTCACATGTTAAACCCAAATACCTGTACTTTCTACTTCTCTCATGTTGAACACAAATACCTGTACTTTCTACTTCTCACATGTTGAACCCAATACCTGTACTTTCTACTTCTTACATGTTGAACTCAAATACCTGTACTTTCTACTTCTCTAATGTGAACTCAAATACCTGTACTTTCTACTTCTCTCATGTTGAACTCAAATACCTGTACTTTCTACTTCTTTCATGTTGAACCCAAATACCTGTACTTTCTACTTCTCTCATGTTGAACTCAAAATACCTGTACTTTCTACTTCTCTCATGTTGAACCCAAATACCCTGTACTTTCTACTTCTCTCATGTTGAACTCAAATACCTGTACTTTCTACTTCTCACATGTTAAACCCAAATACCTGTACTTTCTACTTCTTACATGTTGAACCCAAATACCTGTACTTTCTACTTCTCTCATGTTGAACTCAAATACCTGTACTTTCTACTTCTTACATGTTGAACCCAAATACCTGTACTTTCTACTTCTCACATGTTGAACCCAAATACCTGTACTTTCTACTTCTCACATGTTGAACTCAAATACCTGTACTTTCTACTTCTTACATGTTGAACTCAAATACCTGTACTTTCTACTTCTCACATGTTGAACTCAAATACCTGTACTTTCCATTTCTTACGTGTTGAACTCAAATACCTGTACTTTCTACTTCTTAAGTGTTGAACCCAAATACCTGTACTTTCTACTTCTAACATGTTGAACTCAAATACTGTACTTTCTACTTCTTACACGTTGAACTCAAATACCTGTACTTTCTACTTCTTACATGTTGAACTCAAATACCTGTACTTTCTACTTCTCTCATGTTGAACACAAATACCTGTACTTTCTACTTCTCTCATGTTGAACACAAATACCTGTACTTTCTACTTCTCTCATGTTGAACCCAAATACCTGTACTTTCTACTTCTTACATGTGAACTCAAATACCTGTACTTTCTACTTCTCACATGTTGAACCCAAATACCTGTACTTTCTACTTCTCACATGTTGAACCCAAATACCTGTACTTTCTACTTCTCACATGTTGAACTCAAATACCTGTACTTTCTACTTCTCTCATGTTGAACAACAAATACCTGTACTTTCTACTTCTCACATGTTGAACTCAAATACCTGTACTTTCTACTTCTCACATGTTGAACTCAAATACCTGTACTTTCTACTTCTCTCATGTTGAACTCAAATACCTGTACTTTCTACTTCTCACATGTTGAACTCAAATACCTGTACTTTCTACTTCTCACATGTTGAACTCAAATACCTGTACTTTCTACTTCTCACATGTTGAACTCAAATACCTGTACTTCTACTTCTCAATGTTGAACCCAAATACCTGTACTTTCTACTTCTCTCATGTTGAACTCAAATACCTGTACTTTCTACTTCTCACATGTTGAACTCAAATACCTGTACTTTCTACTTCTTACATGTTGAACTCAAATACCTGTACTTTCTACTTCTCACATGTGAACTCAAATACCTGTACTTTCTACTTCTCTCATGTTGAACTCAAATACCTGTACTTTCTACTTCTTACATGTTGAACTCAAATACCTGTACTTTCTACTTCTTACATGTTGAACTCAAATACCTGTACTTTCTACTTCTCTCATGTTGAACTCAAATACCTGTACTTTCTACTTCTTACATGTTGAACTCAAATACCTGTACTTTCTACTTCTCACATGTTGAACTCAAATACCTGTACTTTCTACTTCTTACATGTTGAACTCAAATACCTGTACTTTCTACTTCTCTCATGTTGAACTCAAATACCTGTACTTTCTACTTCTCACATGTTGAACCCAAATACCTGTACTTTCTACTTCTCTCATGTTGAACTCAAATACCTGTACTTTCTACTTCTCACATGTTGAACTCAAATACCTGTACTTTCTACTTCTTACATGTTGAACTCAAATACCTGTACTTTCTACTTCTTACATGTGAACTCAAATACCTGTACTTTCTACTTCTTACATGTTGAACACAAATACCTGTACTTTCTACTTCTTTACATGTTGAACTCAAATACCTGTACTTTCTACTTCTCACATGTTGAACACAAATACCTGTACTTTCTACTTCTTACATGTTGAACTCAAATACCTGTACTTTCTACTTCTTACATGTTGAACTCAAATACCTGTACTTTCTACTTCTTACATGTTGAACACAAATACCTGTACTTCTACTTCTTACATGTTGAACTCAAATACCTGTACTTTCTACTTCTCACATGTTGAACACAAATACCTGTACTTTCTACTTCTTACATGTTGAACTCAAATACCTGTACTTTCTACTTCTTACGTGTTGAACTCAAATACCTGTAAAGGGAGGTCAGGTACTCTTTAAAGCAGCTGCTAGCTATGGGTACTTTTTACTGAAGGACACTTCAAAGCCTCTTTACTTTGACTTGAGTAAAGAAGTTTAGTCAGTACTTCTACTTTACCAGAGTATCTTTAAACACGAGTATCTGTACTTCTACTTGAGTGAAGTGTGCTCTTTGACCCTCCCTCTGCACACGTCACTGAGGCTCTGCAGCACCACATGTTGTTTCTGCAGCTCCACAAACTTTACTTGGGTTTCTTCACGAGATCACTTTCAGTCTCGCTTCGTGTTTTCGTGTTTTCGTCTCTCTCTCAGCGTTAAGTACTGACCCCCTGCTGTCAGACGGAGGTGAAGAAAGGGAGCGCTCCCCACAACACGCTGCTGGCGGTTTCCCCTCCGAAGCGTCAGTCTCCGTGCGGTCTGAGGTCGCTATGTTTAGAGGCTGGTGGTTTCTGGGGTTCAAACCTCCTTCAGACTGAGAGAGTGACGCGGCTGACATTCAGCGTCTGACGGCTTCTGCTCCACAGCCCAGAGCGCTGGAATCTCTCCGCATCAGAAGGGCTGAAAACACCCGGGGAGAGGTATATTTAGTCGAGTCGTTGCTGGCAGAGAGAAAGGCCTTTAGTCGTAGCATCGCCGCCTGAACCGGTTTAGAGTTAGAGCTTTTAAACATGGAGTCCTTTCGTTGTGAAGAGGAGGCGGCCTGTAACCTGGATGATGAACATATCTACAACCTCTCGATCTTAAATGATTAGAGACACAAGACGAAAAGTAATTGTTGGAGAGACGTCTATTTCCCCAAGTGAACCGGTCTCTGTGTTCGTCTGTTCTCTCGTGAACGGCCTCGACTCTTCAGATCTATAATTGTTCCTCTTACGTAACGAAGGGTTAAACTGTGCATCACTGCTTTCACCGAGAACATCTGATGTATTTTTATCCCATCAGTCGTCAGCTCAACGATTATTAAATTACTTCTGCCGATTAAACGTCCGTCCGCCGCTGTTAGCATCAGAGGCTAAAGATAGTAGCTAACGCGCTAACGCCGGTTCGCTCTGCCTTTTTTAATTAGACGCTTCTTCTGTTCTTCCCTGTGAGACCAGATGTTTCCACATGTGCAAGCAGCGTGCCGATGTAAAGATACAGTTAATGTCGACTGTCTTCTTCTAATGAAGTCGAATTAGACTCCAGACGCGGAGGGTTAGCGCGTTCAAAGACAGGACGAATAAAGTGAGATTAAAAGAGTAAATAATGTTTTACGAGCTCAGGGATGAGACCGCACAACGAGAAGCAGACGATCTGTTCAATCTGCAGGGACAGTAGAGACACCTGTCCAGACGTCCATCCTACACTATCAAGGGTTTCTAGGAGACATCTTTTAGGTCCTTTTTCACTTCTTTGTGGACATGTTGTGTCTTTTAGATGGATTTTGTCTCCTTTGGTTCAGTGTCTTTTGACCATGTGTTGGTGATTTTGCATTTCGTTGATCATTCTATGTCTCATGAAGACGTTCGAGTCCCTGTGAGGATGTCTTATGTCCCCTTTCTTGGTATTTCTTTGTAAACGTTTAGGTTTTTTAACTTTTAAGATCACCCGCCCCTGCAACTGCTGCTAGGAAACCCCCTACTTTAAGAAAACACTGATAACTATATCCGTCCAAATGGAAGATATGAACTTCTGTTTTCATATTAACTTAAATAAATATACACACACACACACACACACACACACACACACACACACACACACACACACACACACACACACCAGTTCCCGTTAAAATAGTTTGTTGCCGGTCAAAATGTCCGTTAAAGTTTCAATCTTCCGGATAAAATTAGAAAAGTGCCGTCAAAGGTCTTCTTTGTTATTTATTGGGCTTTAAAACAAATCGATATTAAACAAACTAATTATAGATTAACTACATTATTCAAACGTGTACAATTTATAATAACACGGGAATAATAACGGAGCGCTCTCTCCGGTCAGACTCATGCAGCTCGTGGATCCAGAGACATATCTATAACTAGTTACGGTAGTTTGAGAGGTCATTAAAATAGCTACGTGTGATATTCTAACTAGGGTGACCAGATCCCAACAAACCAAATGTGGGACAAGGAGTATGGTTGTGTGGGACAATGTGGGACACCCTCTCAACAGCACCCCCCAACCCCGGAAAAAAAAAACTTAACAAATATATAACAACAGAGCAGAAAGTGAAGTCAAAATGCAGTTTTTTAATAAAGAAAAGTAAACTAAGGCTAACTAAGGCAGCAGGCATTATTCACTTCAAGTGTTTAGAAATGCATCTTCTTAATTCAACTAGTGTATTACCTGTACAAGTAGGCACAGCATAAATTAATAGATAGCATAAGACCAACACTGGCCAGGAGGGAACAGAAACATAATAATACATCAAATAAAATAGCTTTCAGTTGTGTCCATCACAGCAACAGAAGGTGGGCCTTCTGTCACCTAGAACCACTGGTGTCTTTGACGCTGTCAAACAACTCTCCACAGAGGCAGGGGCAAGCACATCTGTTCTTATGGACGCTGCTTTTGTACGACCACATGACATTTTCTTTACTATCTCAGAGTCTGGAAACATGGTCGGCGCTAGCTTGTTGCCAGTCATTTGACCGGTATGAATGGGAGTGTTGCACTGTGTGGTAAACACTGGTTATTTCTGCTGCTGTCACCTCGTCTGAGTGGCCATCATGTTTTGGTTTGAGTAGGAATGTCTCCATAGAGTGGGATGTCTCTTTTTGAGCGACACGTTTCTTGTGAGAATCGCATTCTCTGTGTCTTTTGACGTCGTATTCACCGCCATGTGAAATTTAAAAATTACTCTCTGAGAGTCGCCCTGCACTGGCTGCACCCACGGGCAAGTGTCTTCCCAGTCTTTGTTGTATGTGCATCTTCTTTTCTTCTTAGCTGTAGTTTCAGTTTCCTCCATTTTCCATAACCTGCTGCGTCGCCTGCGTTCGTTGTTGTTGTTTTGCGGGGGGGGGGGGGGGGGTGGGGTGTGTGAGTGAGTTACTCTCATTGGTTAACACTTGACCAGCACCCGCCGTGTGTTACAGTTTGATTGACAGCAAACACAGCCCCCTGATGATAGCCTTCCCTGCTTTCTCAACAGCCATTGGATAAATCTGATTTTAAAGAAAAGCGTTTTAGCCAATCAAAATGAAATATGCGGGACATCGTCTCGATTTGCGGGACGCACCAAAAGTCGTGAAAATGCTGTGCAGTCCCGCGCAAAGCGGGACATCTGGTCACCCTAATTCTAACCTGAAGTGTTTTGTTCGCTCACCGCTGATCATGCAGAGCTGCTGTCGACTCGTCAGCAGCTGATCTCTCTCTCCGTCAGATCAGACTCGCGTTTATGTCCATATCGATCAGATCCAGCTAGTTCCAGCTAATGATAGACTACCTGCTTATTAAAAGACAACTACACAATAAGTGTCGCTATGCAACCGGGTGAGGCCACAAAGTATAGCGCAGCATTATCAAAAATTCAAATTCAAAATTCAAAAGCTTTTATTGTCATTGTACAAATATACAACGAGATTCATGGTTGCTGCTCCAGCGAGTGCTTTAAAAACAGACATATTAAAACACAAAATAAAAGGTCTGACAGTTACGACCAGCAAGTAGTGCACACAGCTTCGGATCGTCAAGTAGATGACCAGGATTAATACATAAATAAATAAATAGAATTATGATAAAATATATATATATGATAAATATTTCAGTATACATAAAAACAGACCAGGATTCTTGCACAGTGGGGATGTGGGGAGTTATTTTTGTGTGTTTAATGTCCTAATGGCCCATGGGAAGAAACTGTTTGTGAGTCTGGAGGTGCGGGCTTTCAGTGGACGGTAGCGCCGGCCCGAGGGCAGCAGGTCGAACAGATGACGGGCTGGGTGGGATGAGTCCTTCAGGATGGAACTGGTCCTCCTGAGGCAGCGAGACCTGGTGATGTCTTCCAGGGAGGGCAGAGGGCAGCCAATAATCCTCTGGGCCGTGTTAATGACCCTCTGCAGAGCCTTGCTGTCGGCAGCCGAGCACCCTGCATACCAAGCAGAGATGCAGTATGTGAGGACGCTCTCAACTGTCGAGCGATAGAAGGTCACCAGCAGCTTCTGATTCAGATGGTTCTTTCTGAGCAGTCTCAGGAAGTACAGTCGCTGCTGGGCCTTCTTTATCACTGCCGTGGTGTTTGTGGACCAGGTGAGCTCCTGGGAGATGTGGACTCCCAGGAATTTAAATGAAGGCACCCTCTCTACACAGTCCCCATTAATGTAGAGGGGGCGTGGTCTATGCTTGTTCTCCTGAAATCGATAATGATTTCTTTCGTTTTTATGGAGTTAAGCAGTAGGTTGTTGACCGCGCACCACTCCGTCAGTTTACGGACCTCCTCTCTATAGGCTGTCTCATCACCTCCTGAGACGAGCCCGATGACAGTGGTGTCGTCTGCATATTTAATGATGGTGTTTGAAGGGTAGTATGCCTTTGTTTACATGCCCACCGGAACCCCCAGGCATTACCAACAGATCAACGCACAATCAACCCATCCAGGACATCTCTTTCTCCACATTAAGTGTTCGACATTAGACTTGACTCTTCTTGTCTGTCACGTAAGTGGCGTAACTGAAGCGTTATTGCGCTAAAGGGAAATTATTTTGACCGGACGCTTTGACCGGAGAGATTTAGATTTGCCGGTCTTCAGCATATTTTACCGGTCATAGTCCGGTAATTACCGGCTAACGGGAACTCTGACACACACACACTGCTTCTTTGCAGGCACTTTGCAGGCTCGGGTATCGCTGGTCGTGTTGCACCTTTTTGGGACGCTTGGTTTCTCTTTTCGGACTTTTAAGTGTCTTTGTAGTTTTGTTTGTTTTTGTAAAAATGTTCCGTGTATTTTTGGTACTTTGCAGAACGTTTTACGTCCCTTATTGTTCTAGTTTGTTTGTCTCTTTGACATGTTGTGTGTCTGATCATTCTGCAACTTGTTTGTGAAGAAGTCCTGTGTCTTTTGAGGACATTTTGAATCTCTCTGTTTTGTTGTTTTTGTTTTCTGTCGCTTTTTTGTCGTTTTGCAGAACTTTGTAGAGTCCTCTCGTCTCAGTCTGTCCTCTCGTCTCTCGTCCTCTCGTCTCAGTCTGTCCTCTCGTTTCTCGTCCTCTCGTCTCAGTCCTCTCGTCTCAGTCTGTCCTCTCGTCTCTCGTCCTCTCGTCTCAGTCTGTCCTCTCGTCTCTCGTCCTCTCGTCTCAGTCTGTCCTCTCGTCTCTCGTCCTCTCGTCTCAGTCTGTCCTCTCGTCTCTCGTCCTCTCGTCTCAGTCTGTCCTCTCGTTTCTCGTCATCTCGTCTCTCTGTCCTCTCGTCTCAGTCCTCTCGTCTCAGTCCTCTCGTCTCTCTGTCCTCTCGTCTCTGTCCTCTCGTCTCTCTGTCCTCTCGTCTCTCTGCCCTCTCGGCTCTCGTCATAGTCCTCTCGTCTCAGTCCTCTCGTCTCTCGTCTCTCTCTGACCTCTCGATGTGAAGTGGGTAAACCCGGAGCTGCAGACGTCTGATTGGATAATAACAGAGCGGTCAGAGCAGTGGTTTCTCTCTGAGACGTCTTCCTCCTCCTCCTCTTCATCACATCCAAACAGCTTCTATCCCTGGAGACCTCAGAGTTTATTTCCAGAGTGTTCCAACATTTAAAGGTCTCTCCCTCTCGCCACTGAATCAGAGGGGAGCGTGAAGGAGACCTCGTGGGAAGAAGATATAAATATAACAACTCTTCAAGGACTCTCCGAATATCGTGTGTTTGAAGCTTTCTGTCTTTTCGCTTCCATGTTCTGCGCATCACCTTCACCACGTGTCCTCAAACCTCTACATATCAGCATCTTGTCTGCTTAATGACAGGACTACAAGTGTCTGCTTTTATATTCCACAACATGATACGGCTTTAAAGTGGATTTGAACTGAAGTTATTGACGTCTAAACGGTCCCTAATGTGCAGGAAGTCGACCCCAGAGTGTCACGGGCCGAACGAGGCAAGACACAGGGAGTGAAACATAAAACCAGGAACACACCGGGAAGACTTGAGGAAGACTCCAGGAACTAGGACAGACCGAACCGGTTTAAATACAAACAGGACTAATGTAGTGACAACACACATCTGGAGAGGACACTCACACAGGAAGACAGGAAGTGAGACGGGACACGCGGAGAAAAGGCCTGCAAACACAAAGGTCGTGACATTTTGGTGGCGAACCGTCAGGGCCTTCAAGGTGTTCAGAGAACTGGGACACTCAGATAAAACAAACAAAACATCGATTTAATTAATAAATAAAATGTATAAATGAATAAAAGAGAACGGTATCCGTGTCGTTGATCTGTGATATCAGTGTTACGTTGAGTTGTTTGTCCTTCTCGGACCATGCTACGCATTTCAGATCAACCAATCAGATCGTGTTCTGGGTCTCTGGGTAGAATGTCCTTCACCAGGTATTCTGCATCCTTGATCGAAGGCCCTGGCCGTTGCACCGAATGAGAGCGCACGTTTGGACTGACAGCTTGATCAGCCAATCAGATATTGACTTGTAGCGAATGGGCGTGTTCTTCCAGAGTCCCCTCGGTTCAGGTGCTCGAGAGGCCGCTAGCTAACTGGCTCGAGGCAGAGGAGCTAGAATGCGACGAAGCAATTAATGCCGTTTTATTGTTTTAACGTTGAAATGACGAGAGCAACAGGTGGAGAGGAAGTTGTTGTGGAATTGTTGCGAGTACCTTTCAAGACGACGATTCAGTGGAAAGACGGACGTTATAATGCCGCGGGACGGGGGGGAGGGGAGGGGGGGTGTGTGTCTACAGAAGGTCCAGTTGTGATGGGCACGGAGGGGACGGATGCAATACATCACAAATATATGCACAATGGCAAAGAGAGGCCGAACCCTCACCTCTCACAAGAGGCGGTGACATGAGGAATAAGTCGTGCGGATCGATCCAGAGACTCGGGTTCAGACCGGCCTCAGAACTCAAAGCTGTCACCAACGTTCCTCTGAAATCAGGCTCGTCCTGAAGCTCCTCTCTGCCCGTCTGACCGCCGTGTTTCTGTTGGTTCTGAGCCAGAGTGTGGTCCTGGTTCTGAGCCAGAGCGTGGTCCTGGTTCTGAGCCAGAGCGTGGTCCTGGTTCTGGTCCAGGTTGTGGTCCTGGTCCTCCAGCAGAGAGTAAACACCGTGGGGATTCCTCGCTGCTAAATAAAACTCTGATGTCACTCAGACCGCCGCCTCGGGCCCTCCCATTGGCTGCTGGAGGCGTGGGTGTGCACGAGAAGGGCGTGCACGTGAAAGGGTGCTGCGTCACCGCTGTGGGAAACCTCTTCTTCTTCTGCCGAACGTTATTTTAAACTGACCGTAGCTATTTTTATCGTAGTATTCGAGACATGTTACTGTGGTGTGTGAGCAGGCAGCTCTCTACACACAGACGTTAGGAGACGACACACACACACACACACACACACACACACACACACACACACACACACAAGGTACAACACGAGTGTTCACGAGCATCGTAAAGATCAAAGCTACTACTGCAAAAATGATATGATATATAAACAGCAGGGTCGAGTCCTAAAGTAGAGTGTGTGTGTGTGTGTGGTGGATAAAGTGTGTGAGAGTGTGTGTGTGTGGTGGATAAAGTGTGTGAGAGTGTGTGTGTGGTGGATAAAGTGTGTGAGTGTGTGTGTGTGGTGGATAAAGTGTGTGAGAGTGTGTCTTGTTGTGATGTGCAGGAAGTCGACCCCAGAGTGTCACGGGCCGAACGAGGCAAGACACAGGGAGTGAAACATAAAACCAGGAACACACCGGGAAGACTCCAGGAACTAGGACAGACCGAACCGGTTTAAATACAAACCGGACTCATCTAGTGACAACACACGTCTGGAGAGGACACTCACACAGGAAGACAGGAAGTGAGACGGGACACGCGGAGAAAAGGCCTGCAAACACAAAGGTCGTGACATTTTGGTGACGAACCGTCAGGGCCTTCCAGGTGTTCAGAGAACTGGGACACTCAGATAAAACAAACAAAACATCGATTTAATTAATAAATAAAATGTATAAATGAATAAAAGAGAACGGTATCCGTGTTGTTGATCTGTGATATCAGTGTTGCGTTGAGTTGTTTGTCCTTCTCGGACCATGCTACGCATTTCAGATCAACCAATCAGATCGTGTTCTGGGTCTCTGGGTAGAATATCCTTCACCAGGTATTCTGCATCCTTGATCGAAGGCCCTGGCCGTTGCTCTGGATGAGAGCGCACGTTTGGACTGACAGCTTGATCAACCAATCAGATATTGACTTGTAGCCAATGGGCGTGTTCTTCCAGAGTCCCCTCGGTCCAGGTGCTCGAGAGGCCGCTAGCTAACTGGCTCGAGGCAGAGGAGCTAGAATGCGACGAAGCAATTCACGCCGTTTTATTGTTTTAACGTTGAAATGACGAGAGCAACAGGTGGAGAGGAAGTTGTTGTGGAATTGTTGTGAGTACCTTTCAAGACGACCATTCAGTGGAAAGACGGACGTTATAATGCCGCGGGACGGGGGGGAGGAGGAGGGGGGGTGTCTACAGAAGGTCCAGTTGTGATGGGCACGGAGGGGACGGATGCAATACATCACAAATATATGCACAATGGCAAAGAGAGGCCGAACCCTCACCTCTCACAAGAGGCGGAAACATGAGGAATAAGTCGTGCGGATCGATCCAGAGACTCGGGTTCAGACCGGCCTCAGAACTCAAAGCTGTCACCAACGTTCCTCTGAAATCAGGCTCGTCCTGAAGCTCCTCTCTGCCCGTCTGACCGCCGTGTTTCTGTTGGTTCTGAGCCAGAGTGTGGTCCTGGTTCTGAGCCAGAGCGTGGTCCTGGTTCTGAGCCAGAGCGTGGTCCTGGTTCTGGTCCAGGTTGTGGTCCTGGTCCTCCAGCAGAGAGTAAACACCGTGGGGATTCCTCGCTGCTAAATAAAACTCTGATGTCACTCAGACCGCCGCCTCGGGCCCTCCCATTGGCTGCTGGAGGCGTGGGTGTGCACGAGAAGGGCGCGCACGTGAAAGGGTGCTGCGTCACCGCTGTGGGAAACCTCTTCTTCTTCTGCCGAACGTTATTTTAAACTGACCGTAGCTATTTTTATCGTAGTATTCGAGACATGTTACTGTGGCGTGTGAGCAGGCAGCTCTCTACACACAGACGTTAGGAGACGACACACACACACACACACACACACACACACACACACACACACACACACACACACACACACACACACACACACACACACACACACACACACGAGGTACAACACGAGTGTTCACGAGCATCGTAAAGATCAAAGCTACTACTGCAAAAATGATATGATATATAAACAGCAGGGTCGAGTCCTAAAGTAGAGTGTGTGTGGTGGATAAGTGTGTGAGAGTGTGTGTGTGTGGTGGATAAAGTGTGTGAGAGTGTGTGTGTGTGGTGGATAAAGTGTGTGAGAGTGTGTGTGTGGTGGATAAAGTGTGTGAGAGTGTGTGTGTGTGGTGGATAAAGTGTGTGAGAGTGTGTGTGTGGTGGATAAAGTGTGTGAGAGTGTGTGTGCGGTGGATAAAGTGTGTGAGAGTGTGTCTTGTTGTGATGTGCAGGAAGTCGACCCCAGAGTGTCACGGGCCGAACGAGGCAAGACACAGGGAGTGAAACATAAAACCAGGAACACACCGGGAAGACTCCAGGAAGACTCCAGGAACTAGGACAGACCGAACCGGTTTAAATACAGACAGGACTCATCTAGTGACAACACACGTCTGGAGAGGACACTCACACAGGAAGACAGGAAGTGAGACGGGACACGCGGAGAAAAGGCCTGCAAACACAAAGGTCGTGACATTTTGGTGACGAACCGTCAGGGCCTTCAAGGTGTTCAGAGAACTGGGACACTCAGATAAAACAAACAAAACATCGATTTAATAAATAAATAAAATGAATAAATGAGAACGGTATCCGTGTCGTTGATCTGTGATATCAGTGTTACGTTGAGTTGTTTGTCCTTCTCGGACCATGCTACGCATTTCAGATCAACCAATCAGATCGTGTTCTGGGTCTCTGGGTAGAATGTCCTTCACCAGGTATTCTGCATCCTTGATCGAAGGCCCTGGCCGTTGCTCTGGATGAGAGCGTACGTTTGGACTGACAGCTTGATCAGCCAATCAGATATTGATTTGTAGCCAATGGGCGTGTTCTTCCAGAGTCCCCTCGGTCCAGGTGCTCGAGAGGCCGCTAGCTAACTGGCTCGAGGCAGAGGAGCTAGATGAAAGCCACGAAGCTATTAATACCGTTTTAACGTTGAAATGGAAGAGCAACACGTGGAGAGGAAGTTGTTGCGGGATTGTTGTGAGTACCCTTCAAGACGACGATTCAGTGGAAAGACGGACGTTATAATGCCGCGGGACGGGACGGGGGGGAGGGGAGGGGAGGGGGGGGTGTCTACAGAAGGTCCAGCTGTGATGGGCACGGAGGGGACGGATGCAATACATCACAAATATATGTACAATGGCAAAAAGCGGCCGAACCCTCACCTCTCACAAGAGGCGGTGACATGACGAATAAGTCGTGCGGATCGATCCAGAGACTCGGGTTCAGACCGGCCTCAGAACTCAAACCTGTCACCAACGTTCCTCTGAAATCAGGCTCGTCCTGAAGCTCCTCTCTGCCCGTCTGACCGCCGTGTTTCTGTTGGTTCTGAGCCAGAGTGTGGTCCTGGTTCTGAGCCAGAGCGTGGTCCTGGTTCTGGTCCAGGTTGTGGTCCTGGTTCTGAGCCAGAGCGTGGTCCTGGTTCTGAGCCAGAGCGTGGTCCTGGTCCTGGTCCAGGTTGTGGTCCTGGTCCTCCAGCAGAGAGTAAACACCGTGGGGATTCCTCGCTGCTAAATAAAACTCTGATGTCACTCAGACCGCCGCCTCGGGCCCTCCCATTGGCTGCTGGAGGCGTGGGTGTGCACGAGAAGGGCGCGCACGTGAAAGGGTGCTGCGTCACCGCTGTGGGAAACCTCTTCTTCTTCTGCTGAACGTTATTTTAAACTGACCGTAGCTATTTTTACCGTAGTATTCGAGACATGTTACTGTGGCGTGTGAGCAGGCAGCTCTCTACACACAGACGTTAGGAGACGACACACACACACACACACACACACACACACACACACACACACACACACACACACGAGAGACAACACGAGCGTTCACGAGCATCGTAAAGATCAAAGCTACTACTACAAAAATGATATGATATATAAACAGCAGGGTCGAGTCCTAAAGTAGAGTGTGTGTGTGTGTGTGGTGGATAAAGTGTGTGAGAGTGTGTGTGTGCGGTGGATAAAGTGTGTGAGAGTGTGTGTGTGTGGTGGATAAAGTGTGTGAGAGTGTGTGTGTGTGGTGGATAAAGTGTGTGAGTGTGTCTTGTTGTGATGTGCAGGAAGTCGACCCCAGAGTGTCACGGGCCGAACGAGGCAAGACACAGGGAGTGAAACATAAAACCAGGAACACACCGGGAAGACTCCAGGAACTAGGACAGACCGAACCGGTTTAAATACAGACAGGACTAATCTAGTGACAACACACGTCTGGAGAGGACACTCACACAGGAAGACAGGAAGTGAGACGGGACACGCGGAGAAAAGGCCTGCAAACACAAAGGTCGTGACATTTTGGTGACGAACCGTCAGGGCCTTCCAGGTGTTCAGAGAACTGGAACACTCAGATAAAACAAACAAAACATCGATTTAATAAATAAATAAAATGTATAAATGAATAAAAGAGAACGGTATCCGTGTCGTTGATCTGTGATATCAGTGTTACGTTGAGTTGTTTGTCCTTCTCGGACCATGCTACGCATTTCAGATCAACCAATCAGATCGTGTTCTGGGTCTCTGGGTAGAATGTCCTTCACCAGGTATTCTGCATCCTTGATCGAAGGCCCTGGCCGTTGCACCGAATGAGAGCGTACGTTTGGACTGACAGCTTGATCAGCCAATCAGATATTGACTTGTAGCCAATGGGCGTGTTCTTCCAGAGTCCCCTCGGTTCAGGTGCTCGAGAGGCCGCTAGCTAACTGGCTCGAGGCAGAGGAGCTCGATGAATGCGACGAAGCTATTCACGCCGTTTTATTGTTTTAACGTTGAAATGACGAGAGCAACAGGTGGAGAGGAAGTTGTTGCGGAATTGTTGCGAGTACCTTTCAAGACGACGATTCAGTGGAAAGACGGACGTTATAATGCCGCGGGACGGGACGGGGGGGAGGGGAGGGGGGGGTGTGTCTACAGAAGGTCCAGCTGTGATGGGCACGGAGGGGACGGATGCAATACATCACAAATATATGCACAATGGCAAAAAGCGGCCGAACCCTCACCTCTCACAAGAGGCGGTGACATGACGAATAAGTCGTGCGGATCGATCCAGAGACTCGGGTTCAGACCGGCCTCAGAACTCAAACCTGTCACCAACGTTCCTCTGAAATCAGGCTCGTCCTGAAGCTCCTCTCTGCCCGTCTGACCGCCGTGTTTCTGTTGGTTCTGAGCCAGAGTGTGGTCCTGGTTCTGAGCCAGAGCGTGGTCCTGGTTCTGAGCCAGAGCGTGGTCCTGGTTCTGAGCCAGAGCGTGGTCCTGGTCCTGGTCCAGGTTGTGGTCCTGGTCCTCCAGCAGAGGGTAAACACGGTGGGGATTCCTCGCTGCTAAATAAAACTCTGATGTCACTCAGACCGCCGCCTCGGGCCCTCCCATTGGCTGCTGGAGGCGTGGGTGTGCACGTGAAGGGCGCGCACGTGAAAGGGTGCTGCGTCACCGCTGTGGGAAACCTCTTCTTCTTCTGCTGAACGTTATTTTAAACTGACCGTAGCTATTTTTACCGTAGTATTCGAGACATGTCACTGTGGTGTGTGAACAGGCAGCTCTCCACACAGACGTTAGGAGACGACACACACACACACACACACACACACACACACACACACACACACACACACACACACACACGAGAGACAACACGAGCGTTCACGAGCATCGTAAAGATCAAAGCTACTACTACAAAAATGATATGATATATAAACAGCAGGGTCGAGTCCTAAAGTAGAGTGTGTGTGTGTGTGTGTGGTGGATAAAGTGTGTGAGAGTGTGTGTGTGTGGTGGATAAAGTGTGAGAGTGTGTGTGTGTGGTGGATAAAGTGTGTGAGAGTGTGTGTGTGGTGGATAAAGTGTGTGAGAGTGTGTGTGTGGTGGATAAAGTGTGTGAGAGTGTGTCTTGTTGTGATGTGCAGGAAGTCGACCCCAGAGTGTCACGGGCCGAACGAGGCAAGACACAGGGAGTGAAACATAAAACCAGGAACACACCGGGAAGACTCCAGGAACTAGGACAGACCGAACCGGTTTAAATACAAACAGGACTCATCTAGTGACAACACACGTCTGGAGAGGACACTCACACAGGAAGACAGGAAGTGAGACGGGACACGCGGAGAAAAGGCCTGGAAACACAAAGGTCGTGACATTTTGGTGACGAACCGTCAGGGCCTTCCAGGTGTTCAGAGAACTGGGACACTCAGATAAAACAAACAAAACATCGATTTAATAAATAAATAAAATGTATAAATGAATAAAAGAGAACGGTATCCGTGTCGTTGATCTGTGATATCAGTGTTACGTTGAGTTGTTTGTCCTTCTCGGACCATGCTACGCATTTCAGATCAACCAATCAGATCGTGTTCTGGGTCTCTGGGTAGAATGTCCTTCACCAGGTATTCTGCATCCTTGATCGAAGGCCCTGGCCGTTGCTCTGGATGAGAGCGCACGTTTGGACTGACAGCTTGATCAGCCAATCAGATATTGACTTGTAGCCAATGGGCGTGTTCTTCCAGAGTCCCCTCGGTTCAGGTGCTCGAGAGGCCGCTAGCTAACTGGCTCGAGGCAGAGGAGCTCGATGAATGCGACGAAGCTATTCACGCCGTTTTATTGTTTTAACGTTGAAATGACGAGAGCAACAGGTGGAGAGGAAGTTGTTGCGGAATTGTTGCGAGTACCTTTCAAGACGACCATTCAGTGGAAAGACGGACGTTATAATGCCGCGGGACGGGGGGGAGGGGAGGGGGGGGTGTGTCTACAGAAGGTCCAGCTGTGATGGGCACGGAGGGGACGGATGCAATACAATCACAAATATATGCACAATGGCAAAAAGCGGCCGAACCCTCACCTCTCACAAGAGGCGGTGACATGACGAATAAGTCGTGCGGATCGATCCAGAGACTCGGGTTCAGACCGGCCTCAGAACTCAAACCTGTCCCCAACGTTCCTCTGAAATCAGGCTCGTCCTGAAGCTCCTCTCTGCCCGTCTGACCGCCGTGTTTCTGTTGGTTCTGAGCCAGAGTGTGGTCCTGGTTCTGAGCCAGAGCGTGGTCCTGGTTCTGAGCCAGAGCGTGGTCCTGGTTCTGAGCCAGAGCGTGGTCCTGGTCCTGGTCCAGGTTGTGGTCCTGGTCCTCCAGCAGAGGGTAAACACGGTGGGGATTCCTCGCTGCTAAATAAAACTCTGATGTCGCTCAGACCGCCGCCTCGGGCCCTCCCATTGGCTGCTGGAGGCGTGGGTGTGCACGTGAAGGGCGCGCACGTGAAAGGGTGCTGCGTCACCGCTGTGGGAAACCTCTTCTTCTTCTGCCGAACGTTATTTTAAACTGACCGTAGCTATTTTTACCGTAGTATTCGAGACATGTTACTGTGGCGTGTGAGCAGGCAGCTCTCTACACACAGACGTTAGGAGACGACACACACACACACACACACACACACACACACACACACACACACACACACACGAGGTACAACACGAGCGTTCACGAGCATCGTAAAGATCAAAGCTACTACTACAAAAATGATATGATATATAAACAGCAGGGTCGAGTCCTAAAGTAGAGTGTGTGTGTGTGTGTGTGTGTGTGTGTGTGTGTGTGTGTGTGTGCGGTGGATAAAGTGTGTGAGAGAGTGTGTGTGTGTGTGTGTGTGGTGGATAAAGTGTGTGAGAGTGTGTCTTGTTGTGATGTGAAGAGGAGCCTTGCAGTGAGTCAGGGATTAAAGAGAGTCTGAGAGTCTGCAGAGGATCTGTGGTCACACACACACACACACACACACACACACACACACACACACACACACACACACACACACCACACACACACACACACACACACACACACACACACACACACACACACACACACAAACACCTCGTGAAATTGAGACATATCGTTTTAGTTTTACTTTAGTGTCTCTACTTTAAAGAGTCCTCTCCTGCTGATGTTCAGGTGTATATCAGTATGTAGTGTCTCTACTTTAAAGAGTCCTCTCCTGCTGATGTTCAGGTGTATATCAGTATGTAGTGTCTCTACTTTAAAGAGTCCTCTCCTGCTGATGTCCAGGTGTATATCAGTATGTAGTGTCTCTACTTTAAAGAGTCCTCTCCTGCTGATGTTCAGGTGTATATCAGTATGTAGTGTCTCTACTTTAAAGAGTCCTCTCCTGCTGATGTTCAGGTGTATATCAGTGTGTAGTGTCTCTACTTTAAAGAGTCCTCTCCTGCTGATGTTCAGGTGTATATCAGTATGTCGTGTCTCTACTTTAAAGAGTCCTCTCCTGCTGATGTTCAGGTGTATATCAGTATGTAGTGTCTCTACTTTAAAGAGTCCTCTCCTGCTGATGTTCAGCTGTATATCAGTATGTAGTGTCTCCACTTTAAAGAGTCCTCTCCTGCTGATGTTCAGGTGTATATCAGTATGTAGTGTCTCTACTTTAAAGAGTCCTCTCCTGCTGATGTTCAGGTGTATATCAGTATGTAGTGTCTCTACTTTAAAGAGTCCTCTCCTGCTGATGTTCAGGTGTATATCAGTATGTAGTGTCTCTACTTTAAAGAGTCCTCTCCTGCTGATGTTCAGGTGTATATCAGTATGTAGTGTCTCTACTTTAAAGAGTCCTCTCCTGCTGATGTTCAGGTGTATATCAGTATGTAGTGTCTCTACTTTAAAGAGTCCTCTCCTGCTGATGTTCAGGTGTATATCAGTATGTAGTGTCTCTACTTTAAAGAGTCCTCTCCTGCTGACGTTCAGGTGTATATCAGTATGTAGTGTCTCTACTTTAAAGAGTCCTCTCCTGCTGACGTTCAGGTGTATATCAGTATGTAGTGTCTCTACTTTAAAGAGTCCTCTCCTGCTGACGTTCAGGTGTATATCAGTATGTAGTGTCTCTACTTTAAAGAGTCCTCTCCTGCTGACGTTCAGGTGTATATCAGTATGTAGTGTCTCTACTTTAAAGAGTCCTCTCCTGCTGATGTTCAGGTGTATATCAGTATGTAGTGTCTCTACTTTAAAGAGTCCTCTCCTGCTGATGTTCAGGTGTATATCAGTATGTAGTGTCTCTACTTTAAAGAGTCCTCTCCTGCTGATGTTCAGCTGTATATCAGTATGTAGTGTCTCTACTTTAAAGAGTCCTCTCCTGCTGATGTTCAGCTGTATATCAGTATGTCGTGTCTCTACTTTAAAGAGTCCTCTCCTGCTGATGTTCAGGTGTATATCAGTATGTAGTGTCTCTACTTTAAAGAGTCCTCTCCTGCTGATGTTCAGGTGTATATCAGTATGTAGTGTCTCTACTTTAAAGAGTCCTCTCCTGCTGATGTTCAGGTGTATATCAGTATGTGTCTCTACTTTAAAGAGTCCTCTCCTGCTGACGTTCAGGTGTATATCAGTATGTAGTGTCTCTACTTTAAAGAGTCCTCTCCTGCTGACGTTCAGGTGTATATCAGTATGTAGTGTCTCTACTTTAAAGAGTCCTCTCCTGCTGACGTTCAGGTGTATATCAGTATGTAGTGTCTCTACTTTAAAGAGTCCTCTCCTGCTGATGTTCAGGTGTATATCAGTATGTAGTGTCTCTACTTTAAGAGTCCTCTCCTGCTGATGTTCAGGTGTATATCAGTATGTAGTGTCTCTACTTTAAAGAGTCCTCTCCTGCTGATGTTCAGGTGTATATCAGTATGTAGTGTCTCTACTTTAAAGAGTCCTCTCCTGCTGATGTTCAGGTGTATATCAGTGTGTAGTGTCTCTACTTTAAAGAGTCCTCTCCTGCTGATGTTCAGGTGTATATCAGTATGTCGTGTCTCTACTTTAAAGTGTCCTCTCCTGCTGATGTTCAGGTGTATATCAGTATGTAGTGTCTCTACTTTAAAGAGTCCTCTCCTGCTGATGTTCAGCTGTATATCAGTATGTAGTGTCTCCACTTTAAAGAGTCCTCTCCTGCTGATGTTCAGGTGTATATCAGTATGTAGTGTCTCTACTTTAAAGAGTCCTCTCCTGCTGATGTTCAGGTGTATATCAGTATGTAGTGTCTCTACTTTAAAGAGTCCTCTCCTGCTGATGTTCAGGTGTATATCAGTATGTAGTGTCTCTACATTAAAGAGTCCTCTCCTGCTGACGTTCAGGTGTATATCAGTATGTAGTGTCTCTACTTTAAAGAGTCCTCTCCTGCTGATGTTCAGGTGTATATCAGTATGTAGTGTCTCTACATTAAAGAGTCCTCTCCTGCTGATGTTCAGGTGTATATCAGTATGTAGTGTCTCTACTTTAAAGAGTCCTCTCCTGCTGATGTTCAGGTGTATATCAGTATGTAGTGTCTCTACTTTAAAGAGTCCTCTCCTGCTGATGTTCAGGTGTATATCAGTATGTAGTGTCTCTACATTAAAGAGTCCTCTCCTGCTGATGTTCAGGTGTATATCAGTATGTAGTGTCTCTACTTTAAAGAGTCCTCTCCTGCTGAAGTTCAGGTGTATATCAGTATGTAGTGTCTCTACTTTAAAGAGTCCTCTCCTGCTGACGTTCAGGTGTATATCAGTATGTAGTGTCTCTACTTTAAAGAGTCCTCTCCTGCTGACGTTCAGGTGTATATCAGTATGTAGTGTCTCTACTTTAAAGAGTCCTCTCCTGCTGACGTTCAGGTGTATATCAATATGTAGTGTCTCTACTTTAAAGAGTCCTCTCCTGCTGACGTTCAGGTGTATATCAGTATGTAGTGTCTCTACTTTAAAGAGTCCTCTCCTGCTGATGTTCAGGTGTATATCAGTATGTAGTGTCTCTACTTTAAAGAGTCCTCTCCTGCTGATGTTCAGGTGTATATCAGTATGTAGTGTCTCTACTTTAAAGAGTCCTCTCCTGCTGATGTTCAGCTGTATATCAGTATGTAGTGTCTCTACTTTAAAGAGTCCTCTCCTGCTGATGTTCAGCTGTATATCAGTATGTCGTGT
The DNA here is from genome assembly GCA_023974075.1 of Chaenocephalus aceratus. Classification (NCBI taxonomy): domain Eukaryota; kingdom Metazoa; phylum Chordata; class Actinopteri; order Perciformes; family Channichthyidae; genus Chaenocephalus; species Chaenocephalus aceratus. The sequence continues at coordinate 74,272 of JAMFTG010000642.1, forward strand.
CTCTACTTTAAAGAGTCCTCTCCTGCTGATGTTCAGGTGTATATCAGTATGTAGTGTCTCTACTTTAAAGAGTCCTCTCCTGCTGATGTTCAGGTGTATATCAGTATGTAGTGTCTCTACTTTAAAGAGTCCTCTCCTGCTGATGTTCAGGTGTATATCAGTATGTGTCTCTACTTTAAAGAGTCCTCTCCTGCTGACGTTCAGGTTGTATATCAGTATGTAGTGTCTCTACTTTAAAGAGTCCTCTCCTGCTGACGTTCAGGTGTATATCAGTATGTAGTGTCTCTACTTTAAAGAGTCCTCTCCTGCTGACGTTCAGGTGTATATCAGTATGTAGTGTCTCTACTTTAAAGAGTCCTCTCCTGCTGATGTTCAGGTGTATATCAGTATGTAGTGTCTCTACTTTAAAGAGTCCTCTCCTGCTGATGTTCAGGTGTATATCAGTATGTAGTGTCTCTACATTAAAGAGTCCTCTCCTGCTGACGTTCAGGTGTATATCAGTATGTAGTGTCTATACTTTAAAGAGTCCTCTCCTGCTGACGTTCAGGTGTATATCAGTATGTAGTGTCTCTACTTTAAAGAGTCCTCTCCTGCTGACGTTCAGGTGTATATCAGTATGTAGTGTCTCTACTTTAAAGAGTCCTCTCCTGCTGATGTTCAGGTGTATATCAGTATGTAGTGTCTCTACTTTAAAGAGTCCTCTCCTGCTGATGTTCAGGTGTATATCAGTATGTAGTGTCTCTACTTTAAAGAGTCCTCTCCTGCTGATGTTCAGCTGTATATCAGTATGTAGTGTCTCTACTTTAAAGAGTCCTCTCCTGCTGATGTTCAGCTGTATATCAGTATGTCGTGTCTCTACTTTAAAGAGTCCTCTCCTGCTGATGTTCAGGTGTATATCAGTATGTAGTGTCTCTACTTTAAAGAGTCCTCTCCTGCTGATGTTCAGGTGTATATCAGTATGTAGTGTCTCTACTTTAAAGAGTCCTCTCCTGCTGATGTTCAGGTGTATATCAGTATGTGTCTCTACTTTAAAGAGTCCTCTCCTGCTGACGTTCAGGTGTATATCAGTATGTAGTGTCTCTACTTTAAAGAGTCCTCTCCTGCTGACGTTCAGGTGTATATCAGTATGTAGTGTCTCTACTTTAAAGAGTCCTCTCCTGCTGACGTTCAGGTGTATATCAGTATGTAGTGTCTCTACTTTAAAGAGTCCTCTCCTGCTGATGTTCAGGTGTATATCAGTATGTAGTGTCTCTACTTTAAAGAGTCCTCTCCTGCTGATGTTCAGGTGTATATCAGTATGTAGTGTCTCTACTTTAAAGAGTCCTCTCCTGCTGATGTTCAGGTGTATATCAGTATGTAGTGTCTCTACTTTAAAGAGTCCTCTCCTGCTGATGTTCAGGTGTATATCAGTGTGTAGTGTCTCTACTTTAAAGAGTCCTCTCCTGCTGATGTTCAGGTGTATATCAGTATGTCGTGTCTCTACTTTAAAGTGTCCTCTCCTGCTGATGTTCAGGTGTATATCAGTATGTAGTGTCTCTACTTTAAAGAGTCCTCTCCTGCTGATGTTCAGCTGTATATCAGTATGTAGTGTCTCCACTTTAAAGAGTCCTCTCCTGCTGATGTTCAGGTGTATATCAGTATGTAGTGTCTCTACTTTAAAGAGTCCTCTCCTGCTGATGTTCAGGTGTATATCAGTATGTAGTGTCTCTACTTTAAAGAGTCCTCTCCTGCTGATGTTCAGGTGTATATCAGTATGTAGTGTCTCTACATTAAAGAGTCCTCTCCTGCTGACGTTCAGGTGTATATCAGTATGTAGTGTCTCTACTTTAAAGAGTCCTCTCCTGCTGATGTTCAGGTGTATATCAGTATGTAGTGTCTCTACATTAAAGAGTCCTCTCCTGCTGATGTTCAGGTGTATATCAGTATGTAGTGTCTCTACTTTAAAGAGTCCTCTCCTGCTGATGTTCAGGTGTATATCAGTATGTAGTGTCTCTACTTTAAAGAGTCCTCTCCTGCTGATGTTCAGGTGTATATCAGTATGTAGTGTCTCTACATTAAAGAGTCCTCTCCTGCTGATGTTCAGGTGTATATCAGTATGTAGTGTCTCTACTTTAAAGAGTCCTCTCCTGCTGAAGTTCAGGTGTATATCAGTATGTAGTGTCTCTACTTTAAAGAGTCCTCTCCTGCTGACGTTCAGGTGTATATCAGTATGTAGTGTCTCTACTTTAAAGAGTCCTCTCCTGCTGACGTTCAGGTGTATATCAGTATGTAGTGTCTCTACTTTAAAGAGTCCTCTCCTGCTGACGTTCAGGTGTATATCAATATGTAGTGTCCTCTACTTTAAAGAGTCCTCTCCTGCTGACGTTCAGGTGTATATCAGTATGTAGTGTCTCTACTTTAAAGAGTCCTCTCCTGCTGATGTTCAGGTGTATATCAGTATGTAGTGTCTCTACTTTAAAGAGTCCTCTCCTGCTGATGTTCAGGTGTATATCAGTATGTAGTGTCTCTACTTTAAAGAGTCCTCTCCTGCTGATGTTCAGCTGTATATCAGTATGTAGTGTCTCTACTTTAAAGAGTCCTCTCCTGCTGATGTTCAGCTGTATATCAGTATGTCGTGTCTCTACTTTAAAGAGTCCTCTCCTGCTGATGTTCAGGTGTATATCAGTATGTAGTGTCTCTACTTTAAAGAGTCCTCTCCTGCTGATGTTCAGGTGTATATCAGTATGTAGTGTCTCTACTTTAAAGAGTCCTCTCCTGCTGATGTTCAGGTGTATATCAGTATGTGTCTCTACTTTAAAGAGTCCTCTCCTGCTGACGTTCAGGTGTATATCAGTATGTAGTGTCTCTACTTTAAAGAGTCCTCTCCTGCTGACGTTCAGGTGTATATCAGTATGTAGTGTCTCTACTTTAAAGAGTCCTCTCCTGCTGACGTTCAGGTGTATATCAGTATGTAGTGTCTCTACTTTAAAGAGTCCTCTCCTGCTGATGTTCAGGTGTATATCAGTATGTAGTGTCTCTACTTTAAAGAGTCCTCTCCTGCTGATGTTCAGGTGTATATCAGTATGTAGTGTCTCTACATTAAAGAGTCCTCTCCTGCTGACGTTCAGGTGTATATCAGTATGTAGTGTCTATACTTTAAAGAGTCCTCTCCTGCTGACGTTCAGGTGTATATCAGTATGTAGTGTCTCTACTTTAAAGAGTCCTCTCTCTGCTGACGTTCAGGTGTATATCAGTATGTAGTGTCTCTACTTTAAAGAGTCCTCTCCTGCTGACTGTTCAGGTGTATATCAGTATGTAGGTCTCTACTTTAAAGAGTCCTCTCCTGCTGACCGTTCAGGTGTATATCAGTAATGTAGTGGTCTCTACTTTAAAGAGTCCTCTCCTGCTGATGTTCAGGGTATATCAGTATGTAGTGTCTCTACTTTAAAGAGTCCTCTCCTGCTGATGTTCAGGTGTATATCAGTATGTAGTGTCCTCTACTTTAAGAGTCCCTCCTGCTGATGTTCAGGTGTATATCAGTATGTAGTGTCTCTACTTAAAGAGTCCTCTCCTGCTGATGTTCAGGTGTATATCAGTATGTAGTGTCTCTACTTAAAGAGTCCTCTCCTGCTGATGTTCAGGTGTATATCAGTATTGTAGTGTCTCTACTTTAAAGAGTCCTCTCCTGCTGATGTTCAGGTGTAATATCAGTAATGTAGTGTCTCTACTTTAAAGAGTCCTCTATCCTGCTGATGTTCAGGTGTATATCAGTATGTAGTGTCTCTACATTAAAGAGTCCTCTCCTGCTGATGTTCAGGTGTATATCAGTATGTAGTGTCTCTACTTTAAAGAGTCCTCTCCTGCTGATGTTCAGGTGTATATCAGTATGTAGTGTCTCTACTTTAAAGAGTCCTCTCCTGCTGACGTTCAGGTGTATATCAGTATGTAGTGTCTCTACTTTAAAGAGTCCTCTCCTGCTGACGTTCAGGTGTATATCAGTATGTAGTGTCTCTACTTTAAAGAGTCCTCTCCTGCTGACGTTCAGGTTTATATCAGTATGTAGTGTCTCTACTTTAAAGAGTCCTCTCCTGCTGACGTTCAGGTGTATATCAGTATGTAGTGTCTCTACTTTAAAGAGTCCTCTCCTGCTGATGTTTCAGGTGTATATCAGTATGTAGGTCTCTACTTTAAAGAGTCCTCTCCTGCTGATGTTCAGGTGTATATCAGTATGTAGTGTCTCTACTTTAAAGAGTCCTCTCCTGCTGATGTTCAGCTGTATATCAGTATGTAGTGTCTCTACTTTAAAGAGTCCTCTCCTGCTGATGTTCAGCTGTATATCAGTATGTCGTGTCTTCTACTTTAAAGAGTCCTCTCCTGCTGATGTTCAGGTGTATATCAGTATGTAGTGTCTCTACTTTAAAGAGTCCTCTCCTGCTGATGTTCAGGTGTATATCAGTATGTAGGTCTCTACTTTAAAGGTCCTCTCCTGCTGATGTTCAGGTGTATATCCAGTATGTTGTCTCTACTTTAAAGAGTCCTCTCCTGCTGACGTTCAGGTGTATATCAGTATGTAGTGTCTCTACTTTAAAGAGTCCTCTCATGCTGACGTTCAGGTGTATATCAGTATGTAGTGTCTCTACTTTAAAGAGTCCTCTCCTGCTGACGTTCAGGTGTATATCAGTATGTAGTGTCTCTACTTTAAAGAGTCCCTCCTGCTGATGTTCAGGTGTATATCAGTATTAGTGTCTCTACTTTAAAGAGTCCTCTCCTGCTGACGTTCAGGTGTATATCAGTATGTAGTGTCTCTACTTTAAAGAGTCCTCTCCTGCTGATGTTCAGGTGTATATCAGTGTGTAGTGTCTCTACTTTAAAGAGTCCTCTCCTGCTGACGTTCAGGTGTATATCAGTATGTCGTGTCTCTACTTTAAAGAGTCCTCTCCTGCTGATGTTCAGGTGTATATCAGTATGTAGTGTCTCTACTTTAAAGAGTCCTCTCCTGCTGATGTTCAGGTGTATATCAGTATGTAGTGTCTCTACTTTAAAGAGTCCCTCCTGCTGATGTTCAGGTATATCAGTATGTATGTCTCTACTTTAAAGAGTCCTCTCCTGCTGATGTTCAGGTGTATATCAGTATGTAGTGTCTCTACTTTAAAGAGTCCTCTCCTGCTGATGTTACATTAAAGAGTCCTCTCCTGCTGAGTTCAGGGTATATCAGTATGTAGTGTCTCTACATTAAAGAGTCCTCTCCTGCTGATGTTCAGGTGTATATCAGTATGTAGTGTCTCTACATTTAAAGAGTCCTCTCCTGCTGATGTTCAGGTGTATATCAGTATGTAGTGTCTCTACTTAAAGAGTCCTCTCCTGCTGATGTTCAGGTGTATATCAGTATGTAGTGTCTCTACTTTAAAGAGTCCTCTCCTGCTGATGTTCAGGTGTATATCAGTATGTAGTGTCTCTTACATTTAAGAGTCCTTCTCCTGCTGAGTTCAGGTGTATATCAGTATGTAGTGTCTCTACTTTAAAGAGTCCTCTCCTGCTGAAGTTTCAGGTGTATATCAGTATGTAGTGTCTCTACTTTAAGAGTCCTCTCCTGCTGAGTTCAGGTGTATATCAGTATGTAGTGTCTCTACTTTAAAGAGTCCTCTCCTTGCTGACGTTCAGGTGTTATATCAGTATGTAGTGTCTCTACTTTAAAGAGTCCTCTCCTGCTGACGTTCAGGTGTATATCAGTATGTAGTGTCTCTACTTTAAAGAGTCCTCTCCTGCTGACGTTCAGGGTGTATATCATATGTAGTGTCTCTACTTTAAAGAGTCCTCTCCTGCTGACGTTCAGGTGTATATCAGTATTAGTTGTCTCTACTTTTAAAGAGTCCTCTCCTGCTGATGTTCAGGTTGTATATCAGATGTAGTGTCTCTACTTTAAAGAGTCCTCTCCTGCTGATGTTTCAGGTGTATATCAGTATGTAGTGTCTCTACTTTAAAGAGTCCTCTCCTGCTGATGTTCAGCTGTATATCAGTATGTAGTGTCTCTACTTTAAAGAGTCCCTCTCCTGCTGATGTCAGCTGTATATCAGTATGTTCGTGTCTCTACTTTAAAGAGTCCTCTCCTGCTGATGTTCAGGTGTATATCAGTATGTAGGTCTCTACTTTAAAGAGGTCCTCTCCTGCTGATGTTCAGGTGTATATCAGTATGTAGTGTCTCTACTTTAAAGAGTCCTCTCCTGCTGATGTTCAGGTGTATATCAGTATGTAGTCCTACTTTAAAGAGTCCTCTCCTGCTGACGTTCAGGTGTATATCAGTATGTAGTGTCTCTACTTTAAAGAGTCCTCTCCTGCTGACGTTCAGGTGTATATCAGTATGTAGTGTCTCTACTTTAAAGAGTCCTCTCCTGCTGACGTTCAGGTGTATATCAGTATGTAGTGTCTCTACTTTAAAGAGTCCTCTCCTGCTGATGTTCAGGTGTATATCAGTATGTAGTGTCTCTACTTTAAAGAGTCCTCTCCTGCTGATGTTCAGGTGTATATCAGTATGTAGTGTCTCTACATTAAAGAGTCCTCTCCTGCTGACGTTCAGGTGTATATCAGTATGTAGTGTCTATACTTTAAAGAGTCCTCTCCTGCTGACGTTCAGGTGTATATCAGTATGTAGTGTCTCTACTTTAAAGAGTCCTCTCTGCTGACGTTCAGGTATATCAGTATGTAGTGTCTCTACTTAAAGAGTCCTCTCCTGCTGACGTTCAGGTGTATATCAGTATGTAGTGTCTCTACTTTAAAGAGTCCTCTCCTGCTGACGTTCAGGTGTATATCAGTATGTAGTGTCTCTACTTTAAAGAGTCCTCTCCTGCTGATGTTCAGGTGTATATCAGTATGTAGTGTCTCTACTTTAAAGAGTCCTCTCCTGCTGATGTCCAGGTGTATATCAGTATGTAGTGTCTCTACTTTAAAGAGTCCTCTCCTGCTGATGTTCAGGTGTATATCAGTATGTAGTGTCTCTACTTTAAAGAGTCCTCTCCTGCTGATGTTCAGGTGTATATCAGTATGTAGTGTCTCTACTTTAAAGAGTCCTCTCTGCTGATGTTCAGGTGTATATCAGTATGTAGTGTCTCTACTTTAAAGAGTCCTCTCCTGCTGATGTTCAGGTGCATATCAGTATGTAGTGTCTCCACTTTAAAGAGTCCTCTCCTGCTGACGTTCAGGTGTATATCAGTATGTAGTGTCTCTACTTTAAAGAGTCCTCTCCTGCTGATGTTTCAGGTGTATATCAGTATGTAGTGTCTCTACTTTAAAGAGTCCTCTCCTGCTGATGTCAGGTGTATATCAGTATGTAGTGTCTCTACTTTAAAGAGTCCTCTCTGCTGATGTTCAGGTGTATATCAGTATGTAGTGTCTCTACTTAAAGAGTCCTCTCCTGCTGATGTTCAGGTGCATATCAGTATGTAGTGTCTCCACTTTAAAGAGTCCTCTCCTGCTGACGTTCAGGTGTGTTACGGTTATCTGAGAGAACCCAAACGCAGGACACGGCAGTGTGTTACAAAGGTTTTATTTGGAGGAGATAATCCGGCTGGAGAGTATCCTCCGGAGTTTTTAATCCACTGGAGCGTAATCCACTGGGGTTTAACAACGATCTGGCGCTGACAGGTCGTGGAGCCTCCGCTGATATACCATCTGTAATGGCTGATGGGAATCAGGTGTGTCGCAGAGGAGAGTGCTCAACTGTTTGCAGCTGGTGGAGATTTGAGCCGGGAGCCAGGAGTGACAGGCACCACGCCCACACAGACAGGGAAAACACACACACAAGGAAGGTGGCTGGAGAATGCAACCACCACAGTACCCCCCCCCCCCCCCTTAAGGGACGCCTCCAGGCGGTCTACCAGGTCTACCAGGTCTTCCAGGGTTATCCCGGTGGAAGTCCCGTATCAGAGATGCGCCCACGATGTCTCGCCGGGGAACCCAACACCTCTCCTCTAGACCATAGCCCTCCCAATCCACCAGATATTGGAATCCCCTTCCACGGCGACGAACGTCCAACAATCGCCTGACGGTGTACGTTGGATGATTATTGATGATGCGGGGGGGTGGGGGAACACTCACTGGAGGAGACAAAGGACTGCTGGCAACAGGTTTCAACAGAGAGACATGAAATGTTGGATGAACCTTCATGTGTGAGGGAAGTTTGAGTTTGACTGCAGATGGATTAATAATGGAGTCGATGATGAAGGGACCGACATACCGTGGAGTAAGTTTCTTCGACTCTGTCATGAGTGGGAGATCTTTGGATGAAAGCCAAACACTCTGACCTGGTAAGTAGTTGGGGGCCTGGGTCCTGTGGCGGTCTGCGATGAGGCGGTTGCGGGCAGCGGAGCGGAGCAGGGCGGCTCGGGTGTCCCTCCACACCTTACGACAGCGACGAAGGTGGGTCTGAACGGAGGGAACAGCAACTTCCTCTTCCTGGGCTGGAAACAGAGGTGGTTGGAAACCCATGGCACAATGAAAAGGTGAAATACCTGTGGCTGCACTTGGCAGGGAGTTGTGGGCATACTCGATCCATGGCAGATGTGGGACCCATGACGAAGGGTTCTTGAAAGCCACACAACGAAGGGCCGACCCCAGATCCTGGTTGGCCCGTTCTGTTTGCCCGTTCGTCTGAGGATGATAGCCAGATGACAGGCTCACCGATGCTCCCAGAGCCTGACAGAAGGCCTTCCAAACGTGGGAAATGAACTGGGGGCCCCGGTCAGAGACGATGTCGGTGGGGATCCCATGAAGTCGAACTACATGGTTGACCAGAAGATCTGCAGTCTCTCGGGCAGTGGGAAGTTTGGAAAGAGCCACAAAGTGTACCATCTTTGAGAATCTGTCCACAATAGTTAGGATGATGGTATTTCCTTGTGAAAGTGGAAGTCCAGTAACAAAATCCAATGCCACATGCGACCAAGGGCGACTAGGTACTGGCAGTGGGCGAAGCAGGCCAGCGGGAGGCTGGTGGGAGGACTTGGCGCGGGCACACACTGTACAGGCAGCAACAAAGGCCCTGGTGTCTTGAGCCATGGAAGGCCACCAGAAGCGTTGTTTGAGAACGAACAGTGTGCGATGGACACCATGATGACATGAGAGACGAGAGGCGTGTGCCCACTGCAGGACCTTGGAGCGAACAGGGGTAGGCACACAAAGACAATTAGCTGGGCAGTTACCTGGGCTAGGCTGCGCTCGCTGGGCCTCCCTGACCAATGACTCAATCTCCAAGGTAACAGCCCCCACCACGCAGGAGGCAGGCAGGATAGTGTCTGGACTGGCAGCTGGTCCATCGGAAGCGAACTGGCGAGAGAGGGCGTCAGGCTTGAGGTTCCGTGACCCTGGACGGTAGGTGAGGGTGAATGAGAAGCGGGCCGAAATACAGGGCCCATCGAGCCTGACGGGAGTTAAGGCGCTTGGCAGATTGGATGTACGCCAGGTTCTTGTGGTCCGTCCATACAATAAAAGGGAGTTCAGCTCCCTCCAGCCAGTGCCTCCACTCCTCTAGGGCAAGTTTGACAGCCAGCAGCTCTCTGTTACCCACGTCATAGTTCTTCTCAGCTGGGGTGAGGCGGCGAGAGAAAAATGCACAGGGATGCAATTTTGGTCTCGTTCCGAGCGCTGGGAAAGAACTGCTCCTACCCCGGTGTTGGAGGCATCGACCTCCACAACGAACTGGCGAGAGGAATCAGGGTGGATGAGCACAGGGGCAGTAGTGAAGAGTCTCTTTAGCTCTGAGAAGGCTGCATCGCACTCTGGGGTCCAGGAGAAGCCAGTTGTGGGGAAGTGAGTCTGGTTAAAGGACCCGCCACTCTGCTGTAGTCCCTGATGAAGCGCCGATAGAAATTGGCGAAACCAAGAAACTGTTGAAGCAGTTTGACTGAGGTTGGTTTGGGCCACCCCACCACCGCTTGGATCTTCTCAGGGTCGGTCCTAAGCTTTCCTTCCTCAACGATGTAGCCCAGGAATGAGACTGTGTTGACATGGAATTCGCATTTCTCCGCCTTCACAAAGAGTCTGTTCTCCCGGAGTCTCTGCAGCACCTGCCTGACATGGATAATGTGCTCCTCCTTGTTACGAGAGAATATGAGGATGTCATCCAGGTAGACAAAGACTGACCGGTTGAGGAGGGTCACGGAGCACATCGTTCACCATTGACTGAAAGACTGCAGGGGCATTCGTCAGTCCAAAAGGCATCACCAGATACTCAAAGTGACCGAGTGGTGTGTTAAAGGCCGTCTTCCACTCGTCCCCTTCTCGGATTCTGACGAGGTGGTAGGCATTGCGGAGGTCCAGTTTGGAACAAATGGTGGCTTCCTGGAGGGGTTCAAAGGCGGAGTTAATGAGGGGTAGTGGGTATTTGTTCTTTACAGTGATGGCATTGAGACCCTGTAATCAATGCAGGGCCGCAGTGAGCGGTCCTTCTTGGAGACGAAGAAAAAACCCAGCACCGACCGGGGAGGAGGATGGCCGAATGACACCGGCAGCCAGGGAGTCATGGATGTAATTCTCCATGGATTTTCTCTCAGGGCGAGATAGGTTGAACAGACGTGAGGAAGGCAGAGGGGCCCCGGGAAGGAGGTCAATGGGACAGTCGTAGGGTCGATGAGGAGGAAGAGAAAGAGCTCGCTGTTTACTGACACCTCTCCTAGGCTATGATATTCAGTGGGGACAGATGACAGGTCAGGCGGCTCGATCTTGGGTGGTGGAGAGGCGGCCTCTGCTGGCGGTAGGGCAGACTGCAGGCATGAGGATAAGCAAAAAGAACTCCAACTAATGATCTTGCCAGTTACCCAATCAATCTGGGGGTTGTGAGTTCTTAACCAGGGATGGCCCAGCACTATGGGGGCCTGAGGTGAGGAAATTAGGTGGAACTGAATAAACTCACGATGGTTTTCCAGACAGAATGAGGTTTACTGGCTTGGTGCGGTGAGTGACTTGGGCCAGGAATTTTCCATTTAGAGCATTGGCACTAAGAGGTGAATCTAACACTTTCGCAGGAAATTCCTGCCTGAGCTGCAATGTCAATGTCCAAAAAGTTCTCATCCGCCCCCGAGTCCACTAAGGCGAGCAGGGGTAGGGACTGTTGGTCGCAGCAAAGCACGGCTTCTAGCTGCGTTCTGGGTCGGGGGGTTGAGAGAGGAGGAAGGGCTCGCCAGAATCCCCACAGCTACTGACGAGCCTGACCTTTTGGCAGACTAGGACAGGAGGAAACGAGATGACTGGTTTGGCTGCAATAAACACATTCCCCAGCATGGATCCTTCTAGCACGCTCAGATGGTGAGAGGCGGGCCCTTCCCACTTGCATGGCTCATCTCCATGGGATGAGGCTGAGTAAGGAGTCGGGAAAGATCGGGGAATAGGGGTAGTGGCGGTTCCAATTTGGGGATCAAGTGAGAAGTCGCTGGGATTGGAGTGACGGCTAGTCCTATCCCTACGTCTCTCTCTGAGGCGATTATCAATCTTAATGGCTGTGGCTATTAAATGATCCAAGCTACCTGGATCATCCCTAGCAGCTGGTCTTTAACTGCTTCGTTCAGCCGCTGAAGAAAAGCATCCTGTGGTGACTCGTTATCCAGCGTGAGTCGGAAGCCACTGTTCTAAACTCCACTGAAAATTCGGCTACACTACGGGAGCCCTGCCGGAGAGAAAAGAAGGCGCCTAGCAGCATCCCTCCCCCGTACCGGGTGATCAAAAACTTTTTCATTTTGGAAATGAAAGTATCATATGACCAGCAAGTGTGTGGCTGGCTCTCCCTAACAGCTGTAGCCAATCTAAAGCTCTCCCCCTCAACAGGCTCATTCCATATGCTACCCTAGCCCCATCTGTGTGATAAGTACTAGGCTGCTGCTCAAAAACTAACGTACACTGGAACAAAAAGGCTCTACAGTTACCCAAATCTCCAGCGTATCGCTCCGGTGTGGGAATGACAGCCTCTCGTAGCTGATGGAGGAGTGCGGCAGGAGGGGGGGAGGGGCTGTCGGCTGTGCAGCGTGCTGCGGAGGAAAGGCCTGTGAAGTGAGCAGTTCTACCTGCGTGCCGATCCTTTGCACATTAACGGAGAGGTTCCGGAGAGTCTCCAATGCCTCACGGAGAACTGTATCGTGATGCCCCACGAGAGCGCCTTGACTGGCCAGGGCTTGGCAGAGTTCGTCCGTAGTTTTGGCCTGGTAGCCGGTGTCCGCTGGGTCCATACTGGCCAGATCGTTCTGTTACGGTTATCTGAGAGAACCCAAACGCAGGACACGGCAGTGTGTTACAAAGGTTTTATTTGGAGGAGATAATCCACTGGGGTTTAACAACGATCTGGCGCTGACAGGTCGTGGAGCCTCCGCTGATATACCATCTGTAATGGCTGATGGGAATCAGGTGTGTTGCAGAGGAGAGTGCTCAACTGTTTGCAGCTGGTGGAGATTTGAGCCGGAGCCAGGAGTGACAGGCTCCACGCCCACACAGACAGGGGAAAACACACACAAGGAAGGTGGCTGGAGAATGCAACCACCACAAGGTGTATATCAGTATGTAGTGTCTCTACTTTAAAGAGTCCTCTCCTCTGATGTTCAGGTGTATATCAGTATGTAGTGTCTCTACTTTAAAGAGTCCTCTCCTCTGATGTTCAGGTGTATATCAGTATGTAGTGTCTCTACTTTAAAGAGTTCTCTCCTGCTGATGTTCAGGTGTATATCAGTATGTAGTGTCTCTACTTTAAAGAGTCCTCTCTGCTGATGTTCAGGTGTATATCAGTATGTAGTGTCTCTACTTTAAAGAGTTCTCTCCTGCTGATGTTCAGTGTATATCAGTATGTAGTGTCTCTACTTTTAAGAGTCCTCTCCTGCTGGTGTTCAGGTGTATATCAGTATGTAGTGTCTCTACTTTAAAAGAGTCCTCTCCTGCTGATGTTCAGGTGTATATCAGTATGTCGTGTCTCTACTTTTAAAGAGTCCTCTCCTGCTGATGTTCAGGTGTATATCAGTATGTAGTGTCTCTACTTTAAAGAGTCCTCTCCTGCTGATGTTCAGGTGTATATCAGTATGTCGTGTCTCTACTTTAAAGAGTCCTCTCCTGCTTGATGTTCAGGTGTATATCAGTTATGTAGTGTCTCTACTTAAAGAGTCCTCTCCTGCTGATGTTCAGGTGTATATCAGTATGTAGTGTCTCTACTTTAAAGAGTCCTCTCCTGCTGGTGTTCAGGTGTATATCAGTATGTAGTGTCTCTACTTTAAAGAGTCCTCTCCTGCTGATGTTCAGGTGTATATCAGTATGTAGTGTCTCTACTTTAAAGAGTCCTCTCCTGCTGATGTTCAGGTGTATATCAGTATGTAGTGTCTCTACTTTAAAGAGTCCTCTCCTGCTGGTGTTCAGGTTGTATATCAGTATGTAGTGTCTCTACTTTAAAGAGTCCTCTCCTGCTGATGTTCAGGTGTATATCAGTATGTCGTGTCTCTACTTTAAAGAGTCCTCTCTGCTGATGTTCAGGTGTATATCAGTATGTAGTGTCTCTACTTTAAAGAGTCCTCTCCTGCTGATGTTCAGGTGTATATCAGTATGTAGTGTCTCTACTTTAAAGAGTCCTCTCCTGCTGATGTTCAGGTGTATATCAGTATGTAGTGTCTCTACTTTAAAGAGTCCTCTCCTGCTGATATTCAGGTGTATATCAGTATGTAGTGTCTCTACTTTTAAAGAGTCCTCTCCTGCTGATGTTCAGGTGTATATCAGTATGTAGTGTCTCTACTTTAAAGAGTCCTCTCCTGCTGATGTTCAGGTGTATATCAGTATGTAGTGTCTCTACTTTAAAGAGTCCTCTCCTGCTGATGTTCAGGTGTATATCAGTATATAGTGTCTCTACTTTAAAGAGTCCTCTCCTGCTGATGTTCAGGTGTATATCAGTATGTAGTGTCTCTACTTTAAAGAGTCCTCTCCTGCTGATGTTCAGGTGTATATCAGTATGTAGTGTCTCTACTTTAAAGAGTCCTCTCCTGCTGATGTTCAGGTGTATATCAGTATGTAGTGTCTCTACTTTAAAGAGTCCTCTCCTGCTGATGTTCAGGTGTATATCAGTATGTAGTGTCTCTACTTTAAAGAGTCCTCTCCTGCTGATGTTCAGGTGTATATCAGTATGTAGTGTCTCTACTTTAAAGAGTCCTCTCCTGCTGATGTTCAGGTGTATATCAGTATGTAGTGTCTCTACTTTAAAGAGTCCTCTCCTGCTGGTGGTTCAGGTGTACATCAGTATGTAGTGTCTCTACTTTAAAGAGTCCTCTCCTGCTGATGTTCAGGTGTATATCAGTATGTCGTGTCTCTACTTTAAAGAGTCCTCTCCTGCTGATGTTCAGGTGTATATCAGTATGTCGTGTCTCTACTTTAAAGAGTCCTCTCCTGCTGATGTTCAGGTGTATATCAGTATGTAGTGTCTCTACTTTAAAGAGTCCTCTCCTGCTGATGTTCAGGTGTATATCAGTATGTAGTGTCTCTACTTTAAAGAGTCCTCTCCTGCTGATATTCAGGTGTATATCATTATGTAGTGTCTCTACTTTAAAGAGTCCTCTCCTGCTGATGTTCAGGTGTATATCAGTATGTAGTGTCTCTACTTTAAAGAGTCCTCTCCTGCTGATGTTCAGGTGTATATCAGTATGTAGTGTCTCTACTTTAAAGAGTCCTCTCCTGCTGATGTTCAGGTGTATATCAGTATGTAGTGTCTCTACTTTAAAGAGTCCTCTCCTGCTGATGTTCAGGTGTATATCAGTATGTAGTGTCTCTACTTTAAAGAGTCCTCTCCTGCTGATGTTCAGGTGTATATCAGTATGTAGTGTCTCTACTTTAAAGAGTTCCTCTCCTGCTGATGTTCAGGTGTATATCAGTATGTAGTGTCTCTACTTTAAAGAGTCCTCTCCTGCTGATGTTCAGGTGTATATCAGTATGTAGTGTCTCTACTTTAAAGAGTCCTCTCCTGCTGATGTTCAGGTGTATATCAGTATGTAGTGTCTCTACTTTAAAGAGTCCTCTCCTGCTGATGTTCAGGTGTATATCAGTATGTAGTGTCTCTACTTTAAAGAGTCCTCTCCTGCTGATGTTCAGGTGTATATCAGTATGTAGTGTCTCTACTTTAAAGAGTCCTCTCCTGCTGATGTTCAGGTGTATATCAGTATGTAGTGTCTCTACTTTAAAGAGTCCTCTCCTGCTGGTGTTCAGGTGTACATCAGTATGTAGTGTCTCTACTTTAAAGAGTCCTCTCCTGCTGATGTTCAGGTGTATATCAGTATGTCGTGTCTCTACTTTAAAGAGTCCTCTCCTGCTGATGTTCAGGTGTATATCAGTATGTCGTGTCTCTACTTTAAAGAGTCCTCTCCTGCTGATGTTCAGGTGTATATCAGTATGTAGTGTCTCTACTTTAAAGAGTCCTCTCCTGCTGATGTTCAGGTGTATATCAGTATGTAGTGTCTCTACTTTAAAGAGTCCTCTCCTGCTGATATTCAGGTGTATATCATTATGTAGTGTCTCTACTTTAAAGAGTCCTCTCCTGCTGATGTTCAGGTGTATATCAGTATGTAGTGTCTCTACTTTAAAGAGTCCTCTCCTGCTGATGTTCAGGTGTATATCAGTATGTAGTGTCTCTACTTTAAAGAGTCCTCTCCTGCTGATGTTCAGGTGTATATCAGTATGTAGTGTCTCTACTTTAAAGAGTCCTCTCCTGCTGATGTTCAGGTGTATATCAGTATGTAGTGTCTCTACTTTAAAGAGTCCTCTCCTGCTGATGTTCAGGTGTATATCAGTATGTAGTGTCTCTACTTTAAAGAGTCCTCTCCTGCTGATGTTCAGGTGTATATCAGTATGTAGTGTCTCTACTTTAAAGAGTCCTCTCCTGCTGATGTTCAGGTGTATATCAGTATGTAGTGTCTCTACTTTAAAGAGTCCTGGTCGAGGAACAGTTCTGTGGGAAAAATAACAGAATAAAGCAGATGAATTATGTAAGTGTTTCAACTGAAGTGTTTCTGAGTCCTGGGGGGGGGGGACCGTGTGAGTTTGTGGTTAAAACCTAATCGTCTTGTCGAGGGAACACATGTTGGCACTGACTCTGTCGTGTTGTCGTTTTTATAAAATGCAGCTGTGGGTTTGTATCTGACTTATACACTAATACTTAACAAAGCACTTATATACTAACAAAGGACTGGCTCCTCTAAAGCCAGTTGAGCAGCACTTGAAATGTTTGGCTCTATGAAACCTGATGTACTTGATGATTCTGTTTTCTTCAAGGTTGTGTCTTCCTGGTCGAATGTACTTATTGTGAGTCGCTCTGGATAAAAGCGACAGCTAAATGCGATGTGATGTTCAGTATGGATGCATAGCACCCACCTCATACTCAGTGGTGTACTGCCTTTACTTTGCTTTAAAGTCAAATAAAGTGAATTATGCATATTTAGTAATACAATCCTGAGTGTTCAATTTAGAAAGTAGCAGAAGAGTTTCAACAACCAGCACAGAATCGGAGTGGGTCCGGAAACAACCCATAATGGTTATCCGCAAAAACAAAAAATGTAAAGGTAAGGGGAAGATTGAGTCATAAAAAGTTGTTTATATTTATCACTTATATTTCACACACTCGTCTTAATCAACACTCAAATTCAAACATCTATGAAATGTATTAATTCGTTTTAACAGTTATTTTTACCACTTTTAAATTTTGAACTTTTATAAACAAAGTATTTGTATATTCTTTCTTGTGAAATTAAATAATTTAAAGAAATGTTTACAAGACTTTTAAAAAGTGTTTTATATCTTTTATGATTTCTTATGTTTATATCATGTTTTATTGTTTTTATTTTTATTTGTATAATTTATTTATCTTGTGTTGTACACTTTACTTTATTTGTTCTATTTTATTTATTTCTAAAACATCACAAAAATCTATTTTCACAATAAATAAATGAAGTGTCTCTTTGTCCTCGGACCTCCAGCTGTGAAGGACGACCTGCGTCATGGAGCGACATGTCAAACATCACGTCATCCAGCGAGACGTCTGCAGGGTGGAGACACTTTACTGTCTCCTCACACACACACACACGCACGCACGCACATGCACGCACGCACACACACACACACACACATAATTTAAAACAAGTGCACCACCCAGGATCATCATCAGAGCAACGGCAGTTATAAACAGACTTCAAGACATCACCGCTGATACTGATCACACACTCCTCCCTGTGTCTAACACACACACACACACACACACACACACACACACAACACATACAGACAGACACACACACACACACACACACACACACACACACACACACACACACACACACACACACACACACGCTGACAGGAGATGTGCTCTTTCATAACAGGCTAACGGTTCGGGGTTTCCACCCGAATCTGTCGAGCAAATTTCTCGTCGGTGTCAGAGAAATGGAAAAGTTTCGATTTGTGATCCGCCCTTTCTGTGACATGCTTTTCTTGTTTTGACTTAAATGTCCTGGAGAGTACACACAGTGCAACACAGTAACCCAAACCCATGTAATCATTACACAGTCATTAATAAATCATATGTATATAGCTCCGTGTTTTTTGTGTGTAATGTACTTGTGGTGTTCCCCAAGGCTCGATACTGGGTCCTCTACTTTTTAAAAACGTTTTGATCAAGAGTTACTCACACCGAGTTGAATTAAAGCTTTATCCGTATTATGTTCTCACATCTTGTGTGTAAACAATGCTATATTACGACAGAGGATCTTCAATAATATTATAAACTGCTAACATGCTAGCTAGCAGGAAACAAAGTACAACTAGCTAGTCTTACTCCTCCCTGATATTTTGATTATAATATTAATTAATAAAGTTACTCAAAGCCAGTTTATTACAAACTTTACTCGTGTGATGTACTCATAACTGTGTGTAATCCATTCCAAACTCTGACACATCTTTAATAATTACATTATTAGCTGCTAACATGCTAGCTAATAGAAAAACATGCCTTCAGTCAAAAGTCTTACTCCTCCCTGATAATTTGTTGTTCATTTTATTCAATAAAGAGTGACTCAGACCCAGTTTATTAAAAGCTTTATTAGTATGATGTAACTCTGTCAACCAGTTTCTACTCTCACAGAATTTCCTCAATAACACATTTTGACTCAAAAGTCGGCCCTGTTGGATAACGATGTGAATTATCCAGTCAAAGTTGAACTGGGTGCAGAGGATTGGTGCCGTTTCATTCCACCCACTCCTTGCAGCTTTTCCATTGCAATGCATTGATTTAGCCACAGATTTTTTGCATTTTCACCGGGACGGTTTCAGGACAGTTTCCAGTCTTCTTAGTTTCTCTGTCTCTCAGACCTCCTGAGAAGCTGTTGCCGCCTCCAGCTGGCAGATTTCCCAGCAGCCCCTCTGATGTCTGGGGGGTCCAGATGCTGCTGAACACGTCTTCTATGTGAGGAACTTCAACTCCATGTTAAACTCTCGGTGTTGCCGTCCTGCTGCTGAATCAATGGGGTACATGTCGAGCCTCCGTTTGAACATGTGCTGATGTGCAGATTCTTTTGAATCCCTTTCATGTTTGTCACATCGTCATCGTTTAAAGCCTCACTAAACTATATTTAGATGAAGCCTGCAGTTACTAATATGTCTAAGGAGTTGCACAAACTACTTTTACATACTTTTAAACCCACTCATGCATTTATAAAGGATAGATAATTATGTCCAGAAATGTAAACTGATCACAGTGTCATGGCCTTAGACATATTTCATGGATGTAAAAACAACTGGAAATAGTGTAAACTGCACCGATAGTATAAAATAATAGCTTTTATTAGAGCAGAACAGAGAGCTGGAGAAATGAATCCTAAAACCCTAATATGAGTCATCAGTTTGAGTCCTGATAATTTCCTTTATAGCCCAACATTAGCCACCTTTAGCTTAGCGGTGGTGACGTCATGTGACCGTACTGTAGTTCCTTTATAGCCCAACATTAGCCTCCTTTAGCTTAGCGGTGGTGACGTGAAGTCATGTGACCGTGCTGTAGTTCCTTTATAGCCCAACATTAGCCACCTTTAGCTTAGCGGTGGTGACGTGAAGTCATGTGACCGTGCTGTAGTTCATTTACAGTCCAACATTAGCCTCCTTTAGCTTAGCGGTGGTGAAGTCATGTGACCGTGCTGTAGTTCCTTTATAGCCCAACATTAGCCTCCTTTAGCTTAGCGGTGGTGACGTGAAGTCATGTGACCGTGCTGTAGTTCCTTTATAGCCCAACATTAGCCTCCTTTAGCTTAGCGGTGGTGAAGTCATGTGACCGTGCTCTAGTTCCTTTATAGCCCAACATTAGCCTCCTTTAGCTTAGCGGTGGTGACGTGAAGTGATGTGACCGTGCTGTAGTTCCTTTATAGCCCAACATTAGCCTCCTTTAGCTTAGCGGTGGTGACGTGAAGTCATGTGACCGTGCTGTAGTTCCTTTATAGCCCAACATTAGCCTCCTTTAGCTTAGCGGTGGTGAAGTCATGTGACCGTGCTCTAGTTCCTTTATAGCCCAACATTAGCCTCCTTTAGCTTAGCGGTGGTGACGTGAAGTCATGTGACCGTGCTGTAGTTCCTTTATAGCCCAACATTAGCCACCTTTAGCTTAGCGGTGGTGACGTGAAGTCATGTGACCGTGCTGTAGTTCCTTTATAGCCCAACATTAGCCTCCTTTAGCTTAGCGGTGGTGACGTGACGTCATGTGACCGTGCTGTAGTTCCTTTATAGCCCAACATTAGCCTCCTTTAGCTTAGCGGTGGTGACGTGAAGTCATGTGACCGTGCTGTAGTTCCTTTATAGCCCAACATTAGCCTCCTTTAGCTTAGCGGTGGTGACGTGAAGTCATGTGACCGTGCTGTAGTTCCTTTATAGCCCAACATTAGCCTCCTTTAGCTTAGCGGTGGTGACGTGAAGTCATGTGACCGTGCTGAAGTCATAAAGTGGTGTTAATATGTGGGGATTATTAGAGAGATGCTGCCTTCAGGGACCAATATAGAAATACAACAGATTTGTATCCTAGGTCTCTTTTCTTACAGAGCATTTCTACTCTGATAATATGAAACCGTTTGTCTTCATGAAGCCCAGGCCCTGGCTTGGCTCAGGAACCAGTGAACTCTTGATGGTGAAAGCCTCTCACTTCTCTCTGAGTGTGAAATATTATCTGCTGGATGCTGCTTTGTTGAGGTTGGCTCTGCAGACGCTTGGGTGTGTTTCCAAAACCTGAAAAGCCCTAACACAGTTACCCACTCTGTCTGCAGGTTGCAGTCTAACAAACTGCTGGTTTTACTGCACTTTAATGAAGTCTTCCGCAGTAAAAAAGAGGGTTTGAAATGCTTCAGAAATCAGATTGACTCTTTCTTTACTTCTGTAACCAACAACTGGGTTAAATGTCACGTCCCATTAAAGGCGCCTTGATCCTGTCTCCCCACAATAATGCATACCAGAGCTTCTGGAAACATCTCAAGGCTGCCCACTTTTCAGAGCACACACACACACACACACACACACACACACACACACACACACACACACACACATTCCTGCCGGAGAGGCAACACACACACTGCAGCCACTCTGTCTGACGTTTAACCGTCTTATCTTTACACCAGCACGCTAACATGCTCTCATCTTTATAATGGTATATTTCCAAAAGCTAACGTAAGGCTAAAGGAACTACAGCACGGTCACATGACTTCACGTCACCACCGCTAAGCTAAAGGAGGCTAATGTTGGGCTATAAAGGAACTACAGCACGGTCACATGACTTCACGTCACCACCGCTAAGCTAAAGGAGGCTAATGTTGGGCTATAAAGGAACTACAGCACGGTCACATGACTTCACGTCACCACCGCTAAGCTAGAGGAGGCTAATGTTGGGCTATATAGGAACTACAGCACGGTCACATGACTTCACGTCACCACCGCTAAGCTAAAGGAGGCTAATGTTGGGCTATAAAGGAACTACAGCACGGTCACATGACCTCACGTCACCACCGCTAAGCTAAAGGAGGCTAATGTTGGGCTATAAAGGAACTACAGCACGGTCACATGACTTCACGTCACCACCGCTAAGCTAAAGGAGGCTAATGTTGGGCTATAGAGGAACTACAGCACGGTCACATGACTTCACGTCACCACCGCTAAGCTAAAGGAGGCTAATGTTGGGCTATAAAGGAACTGCAGCACGGTCACATGACTTCACGTCACCACCGCTAAGCTAAAGGAGGCTAATGTTGGGCTATAAAGGAACTACAGCACGGTCACATGACTTCACGTCACCACCGCTAAGCTAAAGGCGGCTAATGTTGGGCTATAAAGGAACTACAGCACGGTCACATGACTTCACGTCACCACCGCTAAGCTAAAGGCGGCTAATGTTGGGCTATAAAGGAACTACAGCACGGTCACATGACTTCACGTCACCACCGCTAAGCTAAAGGCGGCTAATGTTGGGCTATAAAGGAACTACAGCACGGTCACATGACTTCACGTCACCACCGCTAAGCTAAAGGTGGCTAATGTTGGGCTATAAAGGAACTACAGCACGGTCACATGACTTCACGTTACCACCGCTAAGCTAAAGGTGGCTAATGTTGGGCTATAAAGGAACTACAGCACGGTCACATGACTTCACGTCACCACCGCTAAGCTAAAGGAGGCTAATGTTGGGCTATAAAGGAACTACAGCACGGTCACATGACTTCACGTCACCACCGCTAA
The DNA here is from genome assembly GCA_023974075.1 of Chaenocephalus aceratus. NCBI lineage: Eukaryota > Metazoa > Chordata > Actinopteri > Perciformes > Channichthyidae > Chaenocephalus > Chaenocephalus aceratus. The sequence continues at coordinate 95,995 of JAMFTG010000642.1, forward strand.
GCTAAAGGAGGCTAATGTTGGGCTATAAAGGAACTACAGCACGGTCACATGACTTCACGTCACCACCGCTAAGCTAAAGGCGGCTAATGTTGGGCTATAAAGGAACTGCAGCACGGTCACATGACTTCACGTCACCACCGCTAAGCTAAAGGCGGCTAATGTTGGGCTATAAAGGAACTACAGCACGGTCACATGACTTCACGTTACCACCGCTAAGCTAAAGGCGGCTAATGTTGGGCTATAAAGGAACTACAGCACGGTCACATGACTTCACGTCACCACTGCTAACAATACACTAGAATACATTAAAAAATGCACATTTGTGAAGCTGACATAGTCACCAGCCTCAATATGACTGTCCTCCCTGAACACAGTCAGCAGCCACAAGGATCTCCCAGTCTCACAAGAAAACGTGTAATAACTACGTTGGTCCACGACGTAGGACGTAGTATTTCTACAAAAACGCCTCTGAAATTGTAAGATATGTTGTTGTTCACCATTCATTCCGATGGCGGCGTCTACGTCACGTGATCTGCAACTTTCTCCCTGCAGAAAAAAAAACATGGCCGACCTTCGTTTTATTCTGGTGTAAATGCCTGTTTTAAGTTAGTTTGGCTTTAAAGTGCGTTTTGATGTCATTAGATGCGAAAAAAATGCGTTGTTATTTCAGATTATCTGACATACTCCAACTTGTGTTTATTAATCAAACAAATAAATAAACACGAGGATAACGATGTGTTGTTGTTGAGTACATGGAGAATTGCACAGGGGGAGATAACGTATCTTTAGATGCGGATGTTGTTAAACTAACACGTTTGCGCTGTGGACCAACACTATACCTTGACGGGGAAGGGGGTAGCAATAAAGATAACACCATTAAACAGTTACACAACATAACAGACATAATATCGATAGCAGCGTCCCTAGCAACCACCTTGGTAACAATGAAAACGTTCTATCGACGCAATTTCTTGAAGTAATCTTCGTAATAACGAGCAAACTAAAGATCATGTCCATCCACTGCACACACAATCTGAAATAACAAATCGTATTTCTCGCTTCAAATGACATCAAAACGCACTTTAAAGCCAAACTAACTTAAAAAAGGCATTTCCACCAGAATAAAACGAAGGTCGGCCATGTTATGCAGGGAGAAAGTTGCAGATCACGTGACGTAGACGAGCCATTGGGATGAATGGTGAACAACAACATAGGGATCTTACAATTTCAGAGGCGTTTTTGTAGAAATACTTCGTCCTGCGTCGTGGACCAACGTAGTTATTAGCGATAGAACTGCTAACAAAGCACTTATATACTAACAAAGGACTGGCTCCTCTAAAGCCAGTTGAGTAGCACTTGAAATGTTTGGCTCTATGAAACCTGATGCACTTTATGATTCTGTTTTCTTCAAGCTTGTATTTTGTTGGTCGAACGCACTTATTGTACGTCGCTCTGGATAAAAGCCTCAGCTAAGTGTAATGTAATGTATTACACGTTTTCTTGTGAGACTGGGTTGCGACCTCCCACACACCACAAACAGGAAACACAGAGCCTAAATACCCACAGACCAATCAATCAACAAGACACAGGTGAGGGGGAGGAGCCAACGCAGGGCACCAGGTGCACACGACGGAGGCCGAGAGCTTTGGGCCCAGAGATCCCCTCCGTGACAACATTACATAACAGAATGAATATCTGGACCTTTTTGAGAGTTTGTTTGCAGAACGGAGGGAGTGTAAAAGCCCGTAATTACCCATAATCCTCGGCGAGGCCTTGAGGAAATGGGTTAACGGGATCCAATCACAGCTGCACTTACAAAGTTAGCTGGACGTGCTCCTGAAGTAAACACGGTGAAGTACGAGGATTAGACTCGGAGTTCAGCAGGTGAGACGTTCCTCGGCACCGCGGGTTCTCAGAAGGAAGAGTTTCATTTGATTCACTTTAAAGCTGCTTGGCTCCGAAGCCACTGGGCCTGGTTTATATCTGAATGCGTGTACATTTAAATCGAATTACGAGTAATACATGTTTAAAAATGCTGGTCGGTGAAAAACCCTTAACCCATTGCAGACAACATTTTACTTTCAACTTTTTTCGCAATAATTAAAAAACAAATTCTTTGTTTTAATTATATTTAAAACAAATAATAATGTTTTTTTTGTGATATCTATATTTTTCTTATTTTCTACATTTCCTGTATTCCAAAACTTTTCTTGTTTTTTGCAATAATTCAATTTATTTGTATAATTTTCAGTTTAAAAAACACATGAAATCTTTATTGGTGGTTTCAGATCCTGTCTGCAGAATAATCTCCTCCACAACATGTGTCGTGTTGTTTTGAATCAGGTTTAAGTGTGTGTGTGTGTGTGTGTGTGTGTGTGTGTGTGTGTGTGTGCGTGTGTGTTTTTGTGTGTGTGTGTGTGTGTTAGCGTGTGTGTTAGCGGTGGCGTCGTCTCACTGGGTGTGTTTGGTTAGTTCGCCTTCAGGAAACCTCTCAGTCATTTACAGGAGTGTGTAAAACATAAACGAGCTTAACGAGGAGGAAGAGGAAGAGGAGGAGGAAGAGGAAGGTTGGTAAATACTCCTGAACCCAGTTACCCCTTCATCACCTTGAGATAAATTCATTAATTTAAATATGTTCGATGTATTTATTGTTTCTTCTTTTAAACTGTTAGTTTTTCTGCAACATTTTTTTTGCCTCTTGTATTTTTTGAGTTTTATCAGAATTTTTTAGGGATTTTTCAAAATATTCTTGGTATTAATGTTCATTTCTTGTAATGTGTGTGCAGATACAATTATATATAAACAAACAAGGGTTATAAAGGAACAGATTACATGATATTTGGATTAAAAAACATGCCGATATTAAAATGATTGAAGCTTTTAATGACTTGCTGAATAATCGACTGTATATAAAAATGTCTCTTTTTCAACATTTAGCATCTTTTTGCGGATGTTTTATGTCTATTTTTTGTTGTTTAAAGTCTATTTTTGCTATTTTTAGTAGTTTGCTAAGACTCAGACACTGGCCCGTTACCAGTTCATTAATCCTCCCATGTATATAGAAATATAACATCTACTACCTTTCTATAGTCTACATATATTGTATAATATAATATACTCTGCAGCGCCTCGTAGCTCCGCGGTAAAGCGTGTCCTCTGTTCAGACTCTTCCCCGCAGCCTCTCAGATCCAGAGGCTGTGGTTCGGCACCTTAAAGAAGATAAATGGCTTTTTAATAGCTGGTCAATGTGTAAAAGCGAGGACTGGATACTCGTGTGTTTGCGGACGTATTATGGCAACTTCATTGGTTGCATTTCCACTACTCCCCCGCTCCTAATTACATTATCCTCTGCCAAACATTTTACTTTATTTCACAACACGGCATGACTCCACTCGAAAATCATGTTTCCTGAAATGTAAACTCCACCCAAACATGGAAAGGCCCAACGAAATGTCACCGGCAATAAAATTCAGCAAAGTCGGACCGCCGTAGTGTTGCCAGAGTTAAAGAGAGACTGATGGGCTGTTTGTGACCTCATGCACCCCAGAATAAAGGACAAGCGGTTGCAAACGTTGGATAAAAGTTCTTCTATTTAGCCTAAAATAGTTGCAATAGTAAGACTAAAGTCAAACATGTGCAATACTTAGTTAAAAGTTCTTCTATTCAGCCAAAGATAAAGGACAGATGGTTTCAGTAGTTAGCCTAAGTTAACGGAGCGTCCACACTACAGCTCCAAAAATAGCTTGGAGCTGGGCGTGTCTGGAGCTTGGGGATTTTATTCAAGCAACACGACCAACAACCAATCACATGAATCTCCCGCCCCCGACATACAAAGCAAAAACCCCCGGGGATTTTATGCGAGCAATATATATATATATATATATATATATATATATGTATATATATATATATGTATATATATAAACTCCCCAAACAGGCGAAAACCTACCAGTTCCCCCCACTGTCTCTGCCACCTCCCTCCATGCTGGTTCCTCCGGTTTGTATCCCGGGAGGTGAAGAGGGTCTGGTCAAACACAACCGGGCGATAGTTAGTTTCTCCTCCGACTTTTTTTGAAATATAGAAATGAACGGCGGGATATCTCTCCCAGCTTAGACGCGGTTTGATTGGCTACGGCTTCAGCTGTCAGATTTTGGGAAACGGGATTTGATTGGCTAGCGCTGGCTAGCGCTGGCTAGCGCTGGCTAGCGCTGGCTAGCGCTGGCTACTCCGGCGTCTCCGGCGTCAGAAGTTGAACATTGTTCAACTTCTGTCGCCTGAGACGCCTCGCTCTGCTACCCACAATTCAGTTCGGCGAAAAAGCGTGGCTACGTGACGTCACCCCATTGAAAGTGAATGGGCAGATTGGAGCTTTCGACGCTGTAGTGTAGACGGGCCGTAACAGTTAGGTGGTTTCAGTAGTTAGCCTGAGTTACAGTCAGGTGGTTTCAGTAGTTAGCCTGAGTTACAGTCGGGTGGTTTCAGTAGTTAGCCTGAGTTACAGTCGGGTGGTTTCAGTAGTTAGCCTGAGTTACAGTCAGGTGGTTTCAGTAGTTAGCCTGAGTTACAGTCGGGTGGTTTCAGTAGTTAGCCTGAGTTACAGTCGGGTGGTTTCAGTAGTTAGCCTGAGTTACAGTCAGGTGGTTTCAGTAGTTAGCCCGAGTTACAGTCAGGTGGTTTCAGTAGTTAGCCTGAGTTACAGTCAGGTGGTTTCAGTAGTCAGCCTGAGTTACAGTCAGGTGGTTTCAGTAGTTAGCCTGAGTTACAGTCAGGTGGTTTCAGTAGTTAGCCTGAGTTACAGTCAGGTGGTTTCAGTAGTTAGCCTGAGTTACAGTCAGGTGGTTTCAGTAGTTAGCCTGAGTTACAGTCAGCTGGTTTCAGTAGTTAGCCTGAGTTACAGTCAGGTGGTTTCAGTAGTTAGCCTGAGTTACAGTCGGGTGGTTTCAGTAGTTAGCCTGAGTTACAGTCAGGTGGTTTCAGTAGTTAGCCTGAGTTACAGTCAGGTGGTTTCAGTAGTTAGCCTGAGTTACAGTCAGATGGTTTCAGTAGTTAGCCTGAGTTACAGTCAGGTGGTTTCAGTAGTTAGCCTGAGTTACAGTCGGGTGGTTTCAGTAGTTAGCCTGAGTTACAGTCAGGTGGTTTCAGTAGTTAGCCTGAGTTACAGTCAGGTGGTTTCAGTAGTTAGCCTGAGTTACAGTCAGGTGGTTTCAGTAGTTAGCCTGAGTTACAGTCAGCTGGTTTCAGTAGTTAGCCTGAGTTACAGTCAGGTGGTTTGAGTAGTTAGCCTGAGTTACAGTCAGCTGGTTTCAGTAGTTAGCCTGAGTTACAGTCAGGTGGTTTCAGTAGTTAGCCTGAGTTACAGTCAGGTGGTTTGAGTAGTTAGCCTGAGTTACAGTCAGCTGGTTTCAGTAGTTAGCCTGAGTTACAGTCAGGTGGTTTCAGTAGTTAGCCTGAGTTACAGTCAGGTGGTTTCAGTAGTTAGCCTGAGTTACAGTCAGGTGGTTTCAGTAGTTAGCCTGAGTTACAGTCAGGTGGTTTCAGTAGTTAGCCTAAGTAACAGTGAGATGGTTTCAGTAGTTAGCCTGAGTTACAGTCGGGTGGTTTCAGTAGTTAGCCTGAGTTACAGTCAGGTGGTTTCAGTAGTTAGCCTGAGTTACAGTCAGGTGGTTTCAGTAGTTAGCCTGAGTTACAGTCGGGTGGTTTCAGTAGTTAGCCTGAGTTACAGTCAGGTGGTTTCAGTAGTTAGCCTGAGTTACAGTCAGGTGGTTTCAGTAGTTAGCCTGAGTTACAGTCAGGTGGTTTCAGTAGTTAGCCTGAGTTACAGTCAGCTGGTTTCAGTAGTTAGCCTGAGTTACAGTCGGGTGGTTTCAGTAGTTAGCCTGAGTTACAGTCAGGTGGTTTCAGTAGTTAGCCTGAGTTACAGTCAGGTGGTTTCAGTAGTTAGCCTGAGTTACAGTCAGATGGTTTCAGTAGTTAGCCTGAGTTACAGTCAGGTGGTTTCAGTAGTTAGCCTGAGTTACAGTCAGGTGGTTTCAGTAGTTAACCTGAGTTACAGTCAGGTGGTTTCAGTAGTTAGCCTGAGTTACAGTCAGGTGGTTTCAGTTAGCCTGAGTTACAGTCAGCTGGTTTCAGTAGTTAGCCTGAGTTACAGTCAGGTGGTTTCAGTAGTTAGCCTGAGTTACAGTCAGGTGGTTTCAGTAGTTAGCCTGAGTTACAGTCAGGTGGCTTCAGTAGTTAGCCTGAGTTACAGTCAGGTGGTTTCAGTAGTTAGCCTGAGTTACAGTCAGCTGGTTTCAGTAGTTAGCCTGAGTTACAGTCAGGTGGTTTCAGTAGTTAGCCTAAAGTCATGGATAAATATGTGCATTCATTGGATAAAAGTATCAGACTAGCGGTTGCATTAGTTAAATAAATAAACATGCACTCAAAACACGAGACAAAAAGCCATTCCGGTATCATCATCGTCACAGAGTTAAAAAGTATAATCTGTTCAGCTGGGAAATCTCATGGTTTACAAAAACATCTGCTTAGTTTATAAGATCACTCGTGGGTTGGCTCCTCCTCCTCTGGCTGCATCAGCCTGAAGCCCACCTCAACCAGGGCTACTCCAGGTGCGGCTAGGGGAGACGCACCATCCCATTTAGGAAGAGCGCATTCAGCCAGGCTGTCTTTCATTCCACGCATCCATCAATGGAATTCAATACCTCAACCAATGAGAGTCCTCATCCGACTACACATTCAAGCACAGTGTTAACAAGTGGCTCGTTAATAACCAACAGTGTCAGCACTGATGTGTGGGTGTATGAGTGCGTATTGTAAATGTTTTATTTATTTATTATCGTAACTTGCTTCTATTTGTATTCAGTGATGTAATCTATTGTAAATGTGTACAATGGTATAACAATGTTGTGGTATTTTTATTATTGCTTTTAGGATGTCACCATCTGGCAAAGGGACTATCGGTGAAAACTAGCCTTTTGGCTAATTCGAGTACTTTTACATGTTTTTAATATCTTGATTAATGTACACTGTCCCTTGTTTTAAATAAATCAATTCAATTCAGTTAGATTAAAGTATCAGACTAGCGGTTGCATTAGTTGGATAAAAGTTGTATATTAAGCCAAAAATAAAGGACAAATGTTTGCAATGGTAAGCTTATGTTAACAGTCAGATGGTTTCAGTAGTTAGCCTAACGTCGTGGATAAGCATGTGCAATAGTTGGATAAAAGCAATAGTCAGAAATAAGTAGATTACAAGCAGTTGCAATCGGTTAGAATCGGTGTAAAAGAGAACGCTTCTGCGACTGACTTAAACATAGAAGAAGAAACGACTTTAAAATATCCCCTTATTTCCCAATAGTTGATAGTATGGCAGGGCTACGGGTCATGTGATATAACGGGTTAATGGGATGAGGTTGAACCAATGGGCTGCCTGGAAATGGATCCATGTGTCTGTGGATGAGAGTATGGCTGAGTCTGGGTCTACCTGAGCGTGGCCTGGTGTTAGCCCTCTCAGTGTGTGAACAGGTGAGTCAGCGCTCAGTGACGCACCGTTTCCAGGAGGGGGGGCGTTCCAAACCAGAGGAGTGTGACGGTGACTAACGGAGGCGTCATTAAGCTGTTGTTGTTTACAGTCTGCAGAATGAAGGAGAGACCATAGGTAGAATATCACATGTACAAGAACAGAATATGAAGTTAAATAATCATTAAGACCAAATGAAATGCGGTGTGAGTCAGGTGTCATTGGGCGTGTTGGTTTGGAACGCTTTCTATCCCGAGGTCCTTAAACCGAGCCTTATCGAGCACTTTTAGCTGCAACCAGTATTTTGCATTTTTTTGTTGGTTGTATTTTTAATTATGATGTGTTAAATGCCTATATGTGAAGCACTTTGAATTGCCTCTGTGTCCAAAGTATGCTTTACAAATAAACGAACCTTGACCCTTGGGTTTCCACCGGCTGAAGGTCGAGTCAGTGATTACGTTTCTTTGGGGGGAAAGTGACTGTTTCTCCCTGGAGGGCAGGCTGTGTGTCGCCCTCTGATTAAATCAGGTTTCACACAATGACTCGGCCGCAGGGTGTGGCGTTCAGACGCTTAGAGAGGAGCGATGAGGGGAATTAAACCGGGAGACGGACGGCAGACGGCTGACCGCGGCTGTCAGCAGCGAATCACTCTGAGAGGATGAATGAGAGCTTCGGTCTCCGTAGAGCATTAGAGGCCGTGAGAGGCGTTTAATGAGCTCTGCAAATCAGTCATTTGTTATGTTTGGTAAGTGAGTGGTGTCTACGTTTTACAAGCTCTGAAGTCCTGACCGCAGCAGAGACAAACCCCGTCTGAAAAGATGTATGATTCTGGAGGAGAAAGATCCTTTCTGACTTTAATCTAAGAACTTTATTTCAGAAGAAAAAAAGGTTATTTTACAGAAAATAAATCCGATTTTTTTTTTCAAGATTAGGATTTAAACCAACATTCTGAGATAACAAATAAATACAATCACATTTATGCAGAAAATAAATGTTTTCAGAAACAAATAATAGTCAGGATGGGTCATGACCCAAAGAACCAGGTCGCGGATACAAGCGGTCGAGATGGGTTTTCTCCGCAGGGTGGCTGGCGTCTCCCTCAGGGATAAGGTGAGAGGTTCGGTCATCAGGGAGGGACTCGGAGTTGAGCCGCTCCTCCTTCGCGTCGAAAGGAGCCAGTTGAGGTGGTTCGGGCACCTAGTTAGGATGCCACCTGGGCGCCTCCCTAGGGAGGTGTTCCAGGCACGTCCAGCTGGGAGGAGACCGAGGGGTAGACCTAGGACCAGGTGGAGGGATTATATCTGTTCGCTGGCCTGGGAGCGCCTTGGGACCCCCCAGTCAGAGCTGGTTGATGAGGGGGAAGGAACGTTTGGGGCTCTCTGCTGGAACCGATACCCCGAGACCCGACCACGGATAAGGGAGAGGATGGATGGAGGTACCACCTTATTATCTGCTGTTCTTATTTTCCAAGATGTTGCAGCGAGTTAAGGTCTCTTCAGTCTCTTCGGTCTCTTCGGTCTCTTCGGTCTCGTCGGTCTCTTCGGTCTCTTCGGTCTCTTCGGTCTCGTCGGTCTCTTCGGTCTCTTCGGTGTCTTCGGTCTCTTCGGTCTCTTCGGTCTCTTCGGTCTCTTCGGTCTCTTCGGTCTCTTCGGTCTCTTCTAGTTGTGAAGCACTTTGTGTCTCCGGGTCACGTTGAGCTGAAGAGTTAGACGGAGAGTTTATAAAAAAAGGGGAAATGTTGACAGAACGTGAGGTGGGAAGTATTGGAGTACAAATACTTCTGGTATCAGTACTTTACTCCAATACTTATTTTTTTGACCACTTTTTACTTTGACTTCTTACACTTTGAACACAAATACCTGTACTTTCTACTTCTTACATGTTGAACACAAATACCTGTACTTTCTACTTCTCACATGTTGAACTCAAATACCTGTACTTTCTACTTCTTACATGTTGAACTCAAATACCTGTACTTTCTACTTCTCACATGTTGAACTCAAATACCTGTACTTTCTACTTCTCTCATGTTGAACTCAAATACCTGTACTTTCTACTTCTTACATGTTGAACTCAAATACCTGTACTTTCTACTTCTCACATGTTGAACTCAAATACCTGTACTTTCTACTTCTCACATGTTGAACTCAAATACCTGTACTTTCTACTTCTTACATGTTGAACTCAAATACCTGTACTTTCTACTTCTCTCATGTTGAACTCAAATACCTGTACTTTCTACTTCTTACATGTTGAACACAAATACCTGTACTTTCTACTTCTCACATGTTGAACTCAAATACCTGTACTTTCTACTTCTCTCATGTTGAACTCAAATACCTGTACTTTCTACTTCTCACATGTTGAACCCAAATACCTGTACTTTCTACTTCTTACATGTTGAACTCAAATACCTGTACTTTCTACTTCTCTCATGTTGAACTCAAATACCTGTACTTTCTACTTCTCTCATGTTGAACTCAAATACCTGTACTTTCTACTTCTCACATGTTGAACACAAATACCTGTACTTTCTACTTCTTACATGTTGAACTCAAATACCTGTACTTTCTACTTCTCTCATGTTGAACTCAAATACCTGTACTTTCTACTTCTCACATGTTGAACACAAATACCTGTACTTTCTACTTCTTACATGTTGAACTCAAATACCTGTACTTTCTACTTCTTACATGTTGAACTCAAATACCTGTACTTTCTACTTCTTACATGTTGAACCCAAATACCTGTACTTTCTACTTCTCTCATGTTGAACTCAAATACCTGTACTTTCTACTTCTTACATGTTGAACTCAAATACCTGTACTTTCTACTTCTCACATGTTGAACTCAAATACCTGTACTTTCTACTTCTTACATGTTGAACTCAAATACCTGTACTTTCTACTTCTCTCATGTTGAACTCAAATACCTGTACTTTCTACTTCTTACATGTTGAACTCAAATACCTGTACTTTCTACTTCTTACATGTTGAACACAAATACCTGTACTTTCTACTTCTCACATGTTGAACTCAAATACCTGTACTTTCTACTTCTCTCATGTTGAACTCAAATACCTGTACTTTCTACTTCTCACATATTGAACCCAAATACCTGTACTTTCTACTTCTTACATGTTGAACTCAAATACCTGTACTTTCTACTTCTCTCATGTTGAACTCAAATACCTGTACTTTCTACTTCTCTCATGTTGAACTCAAATACCTGTACTTTCTACTTCTCACATGTTGAACACAAATACCTGTACTTTCTACTTCTTACATGTTGAACTCAAATACCTGTACTTTCTACTTCTCTCATGTTGAACTCAAATACCTGTACTTTCTACTTCTCACATGTTGAACACAAATACCTGTACTTTCTACTTCTTACATGTTGAACTCAAATACCTGTACTTTCTACTTCTTACATGTTGAACTCAAATACCTGTACTTTCTACTTCTTACATGTTGAACTCAAATACCTGTACTTTCTACTTCTCTCATGTTGAACTCAAATACCTGTACTTTCTACTTCTTACATGTTGAACTCAAATACCTGTACTTTCTACTTCTTACATGTTGAACTCAAATACCTGTACTTTCTACTTCTTACATGTTGAACTCAAATACCTGTACTTTCTACTTCTCTCATGTTGAACCCAAATACCTGTACTTTCTACTTCTTACATGTTGAACTCAAATACCTGTACTTTCTACTTCTCTCATGTTGAACTCAAATACCTGTACTTTCTACTTCTCACATGTTGAACTCAAATACCTGTACTTTCTACTTCTTACATGTTGAACTCAAATACCTGTACATGATTATTGCACAGGTGGGCCTTAGGCTGGCCACAATAAAAGGCCACTCTAAAACGTGCATTTTTACTTTATTGGGGGGGTCTGGGGGGGTCCAAAAACCAGTCAGTATCTGGTGTGAGGGGTAGGGGTAGGGGTAGGGGTAGGGTAATGTTGTGAATCGAGTGGCCCGTGGTGGGGGTGGGGTTATGGTATGGGCAGGCGTATGTTATGGACGACGAATACAGGCCACTCGATTCACAACATTACCCTAACCCTACCCCTACCCCTCACACCAGATACTGACTGGTTTTTGGACCCCCCCAGACCCCCCAATAAAGCAAAACTGCACGTTTCAGAGTGGCCTTTTATTGTGGCCAGCCTAAGGCACACCTGTGCAATAATCATGCTGTCTGATCAGCATCTTGATATGCCTCACCTGAGAGGTGGGATGGATTATCTCGGCGAAGGAGAAGTGCTCACGATCACACATTGTTTCAGACTTGTGAACAATATTTGAGAGAAATGGTTATTTTGTGTTTATAGAAAATGTTTTAGATCTTTGAGTTCATCTCATGAGAAATGGGAGCAAAAACAAAAGTGTTGCATTTATATTTTTGTTCAGTGTAATATAAAGGGAGGTCAGGTACTCTTTAAAACAGCTGCTAGTTATGGGTACTTTGTACTGAAGGACACTTCAAAGCCCACACTTCTTTACCTTTACTTGAGTAAAGAAGTTTAGTCAGTACTTCTACTTTCACCAGAGTACTTTTAAACACGAGTATGTGTACTTCTACTTGAGTAAAGGATGTGTACTCTTGTCTTCTCCGGCTGTTTATCTCAGCTTGTTCTCTGCTCGACGGAGAGTTTATAATAAAATGGGAGATGTTGACGGAACGTGGAGTCTATATTTATCCAGACGTCCCAACATCTGGACGTTACAGTCGGTGCTTCTGTGCTTCTGTGCGACTTGTTAGCTCCTTTTCTTGTTGAGGTCTGGATCTAGTTTCTGCACCACGCAGTAAAAGAGTCTGAAGGAGGCAGACGGCGTCGGCGTCTTAAAACAGAAACACAGCGAGCGTTATTGAGGATCCAGAGATAATAACGTGCCGTTAGTCACCGAGGTTCAACGCGGAGGAAGTGCCTCCGGGATGAGATGACATTTATAATAACTATCTTAATGGCTGGAAAATACCACGACATGTTAACCTTTGAAAGAGAGACAAGTGTGTTTTCACTTTGCTTTAGTACAGGGGTGTCAAACTCAATTTCATCACGGGCCACATCAGCATTATGGCTGCACTCAAAGGGCCGGTTGTAACTTTAAGACTATATAAAAAATACATACATAAATATTTAATATATATAAAATAATTATATTACCCTATCGGATAGGATAATAACTACATAATTAACTACGCCTGAAAGCAGAAGTCTACGGCAAATAATTGCAAGTCTCTTCAGTGAGAATATCACAAAATGATTTAAAAAGAAAAGCCATTTTGAAAAAAAGTAGAAAAAAATAAGTCAAATTCTGAGAAAAAAGTCAAATTTGAGATGCATTGTGGGACATGTAGTTTATGGGCAACGTGCTTCTGTAAATCGGCATGTAACCGTATAATAAACATATTATATTCTTTGCAAGCTCTTGTGGGGCCACATGAAATTAAGTCGCGGGCCGGATTTGGCCCCCGGGCCTTGAGTTTGACACCCCTGCTTCAGTGCATAAAAATACTAAAAAAGCCAACAAATATCAAGAAACAAAAAAAATCCAGAAAAATTCAACAACAAAAAAAGACAATAAGAAACAATAAGAGGAATTATTACAAATAAATTATAGAAAATATGTCCATGGAAAATGAATAAAGTTAAATGACTTCACTATATAATACAAATGTGTTATTATATATATATATTTAAATACTATAAAGACATGTACAAGAAAAACAGGAGTTAAATTGTACAAACGTACAAATATTAAGAAAATTAAACAAAACATGAAGAAAAACACAGAAAATAAAATGTGCATTCAAAATATATAGGATTGAAATATCGTCTAAGAAAGGAAATAACATAATGAAATGAAACCAAACTTCCTGTAGACATTGTGGTTTAGTGTCAGCACCTGAAACCCCTCGAACACCTCCAGGTGTATCCTCTAATCTGACACGTCTTGGAAGATACCAGAAAAGGAACCACAAAGAGAAACCCTAAAACCGACCACAAAGAGACCAGGATGACACAAACCAACACAAAAGAGACACGGACCCTCTTTCGGTTGAGTCCAACATAATGCGAGGTGACACAGGCGGTGTTCTTGATGTACGATCGGTCATACCGTGGGTAACGTCTTCAGTAAGGAAATAACAGGAAGCGAGGACGATGGGGACGAAATGAGACTTCCTGTAGACGTTGAGGTTGACGGTCAGCACCTGAAACCCCTCGAACACCTCCAGGTGTAATCTGCCAAGTTTCTGACAACATGTTTTCATGGGAAATCTCAATGAGACGACAAATACCCCCAAAAGAACTCTTAAGACCATGAAGAGACCAAAGACACAACGAAGAGTCACACAAACGGACCCAAAGAAACCAGGAGGACACAAACCGATAAAAAAGAGACACTAAATGGTAAAAGGAGGATCTCTTACTCCTACTTTTGGTTCAATCCAACATAATTCATGGTGACATAGGGGGTGTTATTGATATACACTCTGTCACACTGTGGGTAAAGTCTTCTCCTGTAAGACTCACAGACACAGAAGCCATTTCCTGCTTCCTCCGTCATCCATCAAATAAACGCTGAAAACAGCCCAGAAACACGGATTAAAGTCCACGCCGCGAGGCTGGAGGTCTTTATGGAGGTCTCCTCTGAAGTGGTCGCCTCACTGCTGCTGGATCTTATTTAAATATATAAAAAACATCTATAAACGTGCTCACGTGTCAATGAAAAGTGGAGATGAGAGTCACTTTGAACATGTGAGTCTTCGTTATCAACGGAGAAGCGACTGTTATCTCTCAAATGGAGAATAACGCGACCTCCGAAGCGATCATTAAAGTCCCTCGTGAAGGAGATGTTCACTAACGCTGTGGATCTGAAGTCAGGATGGGTTTCATTCAAATAAACCTCCTAACATGCCAATGAAAAGTGGAAATGAGAGTTGCGTGAGGCCTTTGAGTCTTTGAACACTTGGTTATGAACGGAGACGAGACCGTGATCCGTCGAACGAACGCTAAAGTTACCTCAGAAGTGATCATTAAAACTGCTGGAGGTCTTTGGGGAAATGATCTGCTCTGAAGTCACGATGGGTTTCCCTCAAATAAACCTCCCAACATGCCAATGAACAGTGGAACTGAGAGCTGCTATCTCCACGTAGTCGTTCAGTGTCTCTTGTTGATAATGTGTTGTCTTGTGGTGACTTCCCAACAGGAAGGGTTGCCTCCTCTCCGGAGGGTCTGATCCGTCCCGGTGCGTTTCAGTGCAGCTCTGGGAACACGTTACCATCATAAACCACCTCCTGTAGTCTGGAGAAAGTCCATCTGGAAGTACAGAGTCTCCGGATGAGCTTTATCACCTTCATCCCACCCAACGTTAAACTGTTCGTTGATAACGAAGAGCCAAATGTTCATAGAAAAAGTCAACAAAGAGTCACAAAAACTGCCAGGAAAAGACCAGGAAGACACAAAAAGCTCAAGAAGAGACGCTCGATAACCACCAAGAGACAGAGGAACCCCTCGACCTAGAATCAGCTTTTGCATGATTTTAAACATTAAACTACTAAATGAATCCATCAGCGAACTGTGGAAGTCGTCGGGAAGTGAAGTAATGAAACCATTGAAGGGGATCAATCATTATTACCTGCTGATATCAAACGCCTTCGTACGAACCTCCGTTAGCATTCGCTTTTACCACCGTTAGCAATTGGATTAGAACGATGTTGAATTATCCTTGAAAGTTAAAGTTTGGAGAAGATATCTTGTTCTATCGACCTCAGGGCGTCCTAAAGGTGCGTCGACTTCCCCAGTTTCACCGCAACACCAACAACACCAACAGCAACATCAACAACACCAACAACAACATCAACACCACCACCAACAACAACATCAACAACACCAACATCAACACCACCACCAACAACACCATCAACAACAACATCAACAACAACATCAACAACAACAACATCAACACCACCACCAACAACAACATCAACAACACCAACAACAACATCAACAACATCAACACACCAACAACAACATCAACAACACCACCACCAACAACACCATCAACAACAACATCAACAACAACATCAACAACACCAACATCAACAACACCAACAACAACATACACAACACCACCAACAACACCATCATCAACAACATCAACAACACCAACAACACCAACAACAACATCAACAACACCAACAACACAACAACATCAACAACACCAACAACACCAACAACATCAACAACACCAACAACACCAACAACATGTTGGGACGGGTGGCGCAGTGGTCTGTGCGTTTGATTATCCCCGCTCCCACCCCATTGCGTCAGGCCGTCGTGTCCTTGAAGACACTTCACCCGAATTTGCTCCTGTGGGTATTGTCCACAGTAGATGACCATGTAATGTGTATTTGTAAAGCGCTTTGAGAGTCTTTGATAAAGCGCTATAATAAATACAAGAATTATTATTATTATTATTATCAACAACACCAACAACACCAACAACAACATATTGTCCACAGTATTAACTGTTACATGATGTCTGATATGTGTAATAAATAATATGAAGCGCTTTGAGCATTTGGAAAAGCGATCTAACGAATGTAATGAATTATTATTATTATTATTAGCATCTTTTGTTGTGATCTAATTATTATACACAAATCGAAAATGATGCCAAAATAACTGCACATGAATACCGACTGGTTTGTTTGGTCCGTCCTGTCCCAGTTTGATTAAAGCGCCGTCAGTAATGAAACCTTCTCTTTGAGACGTTTTGCTCGAGGGCTCCTGGGTAACGTTTCCTCTCTGAACTATTGATGAGATTAATCTGACGACATTTCCATCTGCTTCGATTCCACATTTCCAGATGTTGATTTGTTTGATTCTGGAGAAGCTGCCAGCTCCGAAGAAGCTCTCTGTCTGAGTGTTTCAAAGTCTCAGCTGTTCTGAACCCTCTCTCCGTTCAGAACAATCGACCGAGAGCACGAGGAAACGGCCTCTTTTTCCTCATATCTGGGCGTTTCTGTGGAGACGGGGGTTTGTTGACGGGGTGTGTTGACAGCCGAGAGCAATGCATGCTGGGAAAGTCCTGTAAAAAGAGACCTCTGTGCTGTAATATAAGATGAATAATAAAGCTGACCCGTACACCGTATTCTTCCTTTTGAAATGTAAAGGTCAATAGAGCTCATTTACACAGAATTAAAAATGGGAACAATTATGAAGATTTTTACAAATTTGATGCCGGAAGAATAATCCCGCAGAACTGAGCGAGCGTGAGGATGCGTTTGCTGTTGGGCATTAAACACATCACATGGGTCAACTTTGTCCTGCTGTCACTTTGCGTGAAAAATAAAGTTTTAAATCTGTTTGAAAGTAAAAGAAGACATCATCATCTGGTGCTTTCCTCCTCACTTCAGAGGGACATTTTTAGAGAGGTTTGATATTTAATAATTTGAATGTTTGATAAAAACAAGACAGAAGATCTACTTTTCCAGCTTTACCGGAAGAGATTTCAGAACTTTCCTTTTGATCTTTCTATATTCCAACCTTTCCTAAGTTCTTCTTTATCATTCTCCTTGTCAACTTCCTCAATTCCCTTATTTCATTGTATTATATACGTCCATTTCCTTTCCTTCTACCATGCTTGTTCCCTTGTTCCCTTGTTTCCTTGTTACTGATATAAGTAACAAAAAACAGTACAAAACACTCTTAGTGATCAAATGCACGCATGAAGATTACAATCTAGCTGATATCTGGAGGTTAAGTGCCTGAATATAAAATAATAAAACATCACCATTTACTGGAAGTCTTACCTGGATCTTACCTGGATCTTACCTGGATCTTCCCTGGATCTTACCTGGATCTTACCTGGATCTTCTGTAGATCTTACCTGGATCTACCTGGATCTTACCTGGATCTTCCCTGGATCTTCCCTGGATCTTCCCTGGATCTTCCCGGATACTGATCTCCCTGGATCTTACCTGGATCTTCCCTGGATCTTACCTGGATCTTCCTGGATCTTACCTGGATCTTCCCTGGATCTTACCTGGATCTTCCCTGGATCTTCCCTGGATCTTCCCTGGATCTTCCCTGGATCCTATCTTCCCTGGATCTTACCTGGATTCTTACCCTGGATTTCCTATCTCCCTGGATCTTCCCTGGATCTTCCCTGGATCTTCCCTGGATCTTCCTGGATCTTACCTGGATCTTCCCTGGATCTTCTGTAGATCTTACCTGGATCTTACCTGGATCTTCCCTGGATCTTCTGTAGATCTTCCCTGGATCTTACCTGATCTTCCCTGGATCTTACCTGGATCTTACCTGGATCTTACCTGGATCTTCTGTAGATCTTACCTGGATCTTACCTGGATTTTCCCTGGATCTTACCTGGATCTTCCCTGGATCTTCTGTAGATCTTACCTGGATCTTACCTGGATCTTCCCTGGATCTTCTGTAGATCTTCCCTGGATCTTACCTGGATCTTCCCTGGATCTTACCTGGATCTTACCTGGATCTTACCTGGATCTTCTGTAGATCTTACCTGGATCTTACCTGGATTTCCCTGGATCTTCCCTGGATCTTCCTGGATCTTCTGTAGATCTTTCCTGGATCTTACCTGGATCTTACCTGGATCTTACCTGGATCTTCCCTGGATCTTATCTGGATCTTCCCTGGATCTTCTGTAGATCTTCCCTGGATCTTACCTGGATATTCCCTGGATCTTTCCTGGATCTTACCTGGATCTTCCCTGGATCTTCCCTGGAGCTTACCTGGATCTTCTGTAGATCTTACCTGGATCTTACCTGGATCTTACCTGGATCTTACCTGGATCTTCCCTGGATCTTCCCTGGATCTTACCTGGATCTTACCTGGATCTTACCTGGATCTTACCTGGATCTTACCTGGATCTTCTGTAGATCTTACCTGGATCTTACCTGGATCTTACCTGGATCTTCTCTGGATCTTACCTGGATCTTACCCTGGATCTTACCTGGATCTTACCTGGATCTTCCTTGATAGATAGATAGATAGATAGGTAGATAGATACGTTACTGATCCCAATTTGGAAATTCTTTCGTCACAAAAGCAGAAGTGTGTTCTGACATTAAAATACAAATACTTTAAATACTTTAAAGCCTTTAAAAGGGAGAAAAGACAATTAACAATTACAAATTAAATGAAATATATGATATCAAATATGAACAAAACAATATAAAATATTCTGGATAGTTAAAATATCCAAAATACTACAAATAAATGCAGGGGCGGACTGGGGGAAAAAGTGGCCCGGGGATTAATTGACAGACAGGCCCACTTAATGCGCGGCATGTATCGGCCGGCCGGCCGACGAAAGTATGTACTTAACAAAAAACCCTGCATTTAATGTTATTTTGGACAATTATTCATAAAGTAATCACATTACCTGAAGCCCTTGAGTTGCTAGAGCTAAATAGTTACGGCATATATTTAGTGATTTTAATGTTAACAGATCTTTGATGCAATGACATTTTGACCCAATTTGCCTGACTTGACACATGGTATAAAACATGAGCGACGTACGAAGCATCCTCATGTGGGTGAGACAATTTAGCAGGGGGTCTGGGCAGGTGGTGGACCTCACCTCCTCTAGGGGGGTCCGGGGGCAAGCCCCCCGGGAAGATTTTTTTTTAAATGTCGAAGTTAAATGCATCAATCTGGTCCATTTTGAGAGCAAAGTTAGGGACTAAATCTATGGCAGTCAGTAGGGGCTTGGACTGTGAGCCGTAGGGTCGCCGGTTCAAGTCCCCGACCAGACCTATTTGGAGTGTGGACTTCTACTTGGAGAGGTCCCAGTTCACCTCCTGCCCTGCCGTGGGTGCCCTTGAGCAAGAAACCAGACAAGGCTGTACCTTTAGTAATGAATATTACATGTTGTGAGGAAATCTTTCCACCAATAATTCCAATAAGTAATCCAAAATGTCTTCACTTCAGGTTTACCAAAGTAACTGTAATCAGATTACTCGTTGTTCAAATGTAACGCGAGCTGAATACAGTTACTTGATTTTTGTATTCTGATTACGTACCGCCGTTACATGTATTCCGTTACAACCCAACCCTGGCCACACCCCACTGGGCTGGGCTGGGCCGGAACACTTACAAATGTGGCCGGTAGGATTTTAGGCAAAAAAAAAAACTCAAAACTGTGTGAAGAGATTAAAAAACTGAAAAACAAGAGAGATCTGAAAAAAGGTCAAATTTCTGAGAAAAAAATGCAACATTTTGAAAAGTCTGAATTCTGAAAGAAATCTGAGTAAAAATCTAAAAGCCAAAAAAAGTCTAAATTCTGAAAGAAAAGAGAAAAACAGAAAAGGGTGAAAAAGGAGCTCCATGATTGAACAAGGGAATTTTGAAGCAGCATTTGTTCTGGAAGGATCCTCTCCACGGCAAGGTATCATCTTTTAGTGCCGGCTGTAATTGTTTGCAGACTTCAGCTCTGGATCCAGGAGAGATTTCTGGTTTCCTCTGAGATGACGGAGCAGAAATGGAGTAACGAGGTCCTTCAGAATACCTGCCTCTCAGGTGGGGGTTTATTTTATCCGGCGCTAAACGGAGAAATCTTGACTTGCTCTCAGGAAATAATTACTCTCATTTTCCTCGGTATCTGCCAGCAGGGTAATGGAAGTTCTGTGTCAGTTTCCCTCCAGCCGTGGATTCCTCAAAGCAAGGAGCTTAGTGAGGATTTACTGAT
>JAMFTG010000643.1:5000-54250 GCA_023974075.1 Chaenocephalus aceratus
AACACATAGCATCTCCTTCTCCTTAAGGGAACACATAGCATCTCCCTCTCCTTAAGGGAACACATAGCACCTCCTTCTCCTTAAGGGAACACATAGCACCTCCTTCTCCTTAGGGGAACACATAGCACCTCCTTCTCCTTAGGGGAACACATAGCACCTCCTTCTCCTTAGGGGAACACATAGCACCTCCTTCTCCTTAAGGGAACACATAGCACCTCCTTCTCCTTAAGGGAACACATAGCACCTCCTTCTCCTTAAGGGAACACATAGCATCTCCTCTCCACACGGCTAAGCAGCAGCCTTAAGGGAACACATAGCACCTCCTTCTCCTTAAGGGAACACATAGCACCTCCTTCTCCTTAAGGGAACACATAGCACCTCCTTCTCCTTAAGGGAACACATAGCACCTCCTTCTCCTTAAGGGAACACATAGCACCCTCCTTCTCCTTAAGGGAACACATAGCATCTCCTCTCCACACGGCTAAGCAGCAGCCTTAAGGGAACACATAGCACCTCCTTCTCCTTAAGGGAACACATAGCACCTCCTTCTCCTTAAAGGAACACATAGCACCTCCTTCTCCTTAAGGGAACACATAGCACCTCCTTCTCCTTAAGGGAACACATAGCACCTCCTTCTCCTTAAGGGAACACATAGCACCTCCGTCTCCACACGGCTAAGCAGCACGGAACACTTAGGGGAACACATAGCACCTCCTTCTCCTTAAGGGAACACATAGCACCTCCTTCTCCTTAAGGGAACACATAGCACATCCTTCTCCTTAAGGGAACACATAGCACCTCCTTCTCCTTAAGGGAACACATAGCACCTCCTTCTCCTTAAGGGAACACATAGCACCTCCTTCTCCTTAAGGGAACACATAGCACCTCCTTCTCCTTAGGGGAACACATAGCATCTCCTCTCCACACGGCTAGCAGCAGCCTTAAGGAACACATAGCACCTCCTCTCCTTAAGGGAACACATAGCACCTCCTTCTCCTTAAGGGAACACATAGCACCTCCTTCTCCTTAAGGGAACACATAGCACCTCCTTCTCCTTAAGGGAACACATAGCATCTCCTCTCCACACGGCTAAGCAGCAGCCTTAAGGGAACACATAGCACCTCCTTCTCCTTAAGGGAACACATAGCACCTCCTTCTCCTTAAGGGAACACATAGCACCTCCTTCTCCACACGGCTAAGCAGCAGCCTTAAGGGAACACATAGCACCTCCTTCTCCTTAAGGGAACACATAGCACCTCCTTCTCCTTAAGGGAACACATAGCACCTCCTTCTCCTTAAGGGAACACATAGCACCTCCTTCTCCTTAAGGGAACACATAGCATCTCCTCTCCACACGGCTAAGCAGCAGCCTTAAGGGAACACATAGCACCTCCTTCTCCTTAAGGGAACACATAGCACCTCCTTCTCCACACGGCTAAGCTGCCAATAATAGAAAGAGAGCAATATTTGGCCATTTGTTTTCTTTTCTCTTTGACATTCCAGCAGTTCTCAGACCAATCATAGTGCATTTATATACATGGCCAAGACTTCCGAATACAAGTACGCTGTATCTACACTTGTACCCAAAGCTGGTTCTCACATCGAGCAGTGGTTGGTATTTGATATCCTGGAAAGCCTGGTCCATGCTCAGGTCAAAGGCACAGCCTGCTTCTAAGATCAGCACCTCCCTGCGGTGTCAACACAAACCACACCAGGTGTATTTGGGATGTGAGCAGAGGCATCGTGGGTAAAACCAAACCGTGCTGGTAGCACTCTGGCGTGCTTGTACATTGCTGCGCTGGATGGTAAGATGTTTCGTAGCGCATCAGACACGATGTCCACCACACGGTCATGACGGCGATGTCCAGGCGTCTCTCTGCATTACATCCATGTGTTACGTGTGCAGTGGATTCTAGGTGTTGTTGTGAGTCCTGAGGGTTTCAACAGGATGCAGGTGGATGCGAGGGTCCCAGGTGGACAGAGTGTACTGAGTGGGTGATACCTGCAGTCTGAGTCCACACACACACACACACACACACACACACACACACACACACACACACACACACACACACACACACACATACACATGCACATTCACACACACATACAGTACACACACACACACACACACACACACACACACACACACACACACATACGCACACACACACACACACACACACACACACACACACACACACACACACACACACACACACACATACACATGCACATTCACACACACATACAGTACACACACACACACACACACACACACACACACACACACACACACACAGCATCACCTTAATTATAATTTCGGCGCTGTTGTTACACAGAGGACGACTGGTGACTCTGGAATGAGGAAAACAGGGTGCGCAACACACACACACACACACACACACACACACACACGTTCACAGAGGCAGATTGTACAGCACGCTCTCGGGGCTAAAGATAGTTGTGCTGAATGGCCTGGATCTGAATGTGTCGCAGAAAGGCTCACATTTCAGGTGCAGCAGCTCAGCCGCCCTCGTCTCCAGAGCTGAACGTTGCTTTCTGCCCAACGTTGACCATCATTCGGTTTCCTGCTTCGTCGTGATCTGGAGACGAGGTCATGTCTCTCGCTGCCAGCTGCCCTGCTCTGGAGGCGAACACGTTAAGTGTGCATCTCACCTGCTCGCTAAACAGCGCCATAAACAACGCTTTGGATCATTTGCAAATACAAGTGTTTCTGCGAGTTCAGCACCATGGACAGCACCATGGACAGCACCATGGACAGCACCATGGACAGCACCATGGACAGCACCATGGACAGCACCATGGACAGCACCATGGACAGCACCATGGACAGCACCATGGACAGCACCGCAGCTGCAACACATAGATTACCGAACTCTAACGGCCCGTCTACACTACAACGTTGACAGCGTCGAAAACTCCAATCTGCCTATTCACTTTGAATGGGGTGACGTCACGTAGCCTCGCTTTTTCGCCGAACTGAATTGTGGGTAGCAGAGCGGTCCGTCTCCGGCGTCTCCGGCGTCAGAAGTTGAACAATGTTCAACTTCTGACGCCGGAGACGCCGGAGTAGCCAGCGCCAGCCAATCAAATCCCGTTTCTGAAAATCTGACAGCTGAAGCCGTAGCCAATCAAACCGCGTCTAAGCTGGGAGAGATATCCCGCCGTTCATTTCTATATTTCAAAAAAAGTCGGAGGAGAAACTAACTATCGCCGTAGCAATCACCTGGTTTTGTATGACCAGACCCTCTCCACCTACCGGGACACAAACCGGAGGAACCAGCATGGAGGGAGGTGGCAGAGACAGTGGGGGAAACTGGTAGGTTTTCGCCTGTTTGGGGAGTTTATATATATATATATTGCTCCCATAAAATCCCCGGGGGTTTTTGCTTTGTATGTCGGGGGCGGGAGATTCATGTGATTGGTTGTTGGTCATGTTGCTTGAATAAAATCCCCAAGCTTCAGACACGCCCAGCTCCAAGCTTTTTTTGAAGCTGTAGTGTGGACGGGCCGTAACAGTGACATTAAAAAGCTTCATCAGATCTCAACACATGTTAGATTACTAGCAGCATTACATCGATATTAAAACCCAACGAGAGCATGTCGTGTTTGTTGTGAAGGATCAGCTGGTCTGTTCTCTCATACCTTCAGTGTGAAGCCATCTCTACTTTCTGAATCTGCTTTCTAGTTTTCTCTTTCTTTGCTTCATCCGTTCTGTTTTTCCTTCAGCAGGTGAACTTGTATGTTCATCAAACAGTGTGTGTGAGCTTAACGGTGTGTATTAAACTAAAACAGAGCATTTTTCTGCCTGCTTTTTTAAACTGTAGTCTGTGCTCATGGGTTTCAGTGTTGGAGTAGAGGTCACCAACCAGTCGAGGGCGGGGCGGGTCGATCACGCACCGTTAAAAAAAAGGTGCCACTTGATTGACGTATCTTTGAGACATTCCTTGTCGCTCCCGAAAATAATAGACTTCAAGTGATGCTGCATATTTTTGAACTCACTGCACTTATGGGAGGTACCAACTCCAACAACATGAACATACTTTACCGTGATGTAATTGTAATACACGTTTCAAAATGATGTCGGAGTAACTACATACCGATACCGGTTAGTAAACATCGATCGATCAGGCTAAGCTGACATGTAGCTGCTCCGTCCGCACTCACAGCAACGGCCTACAGACATAAATAAAGCAGCGACTGTATTCGCCATGACACAGACAGTCTGGTTTGTACTTGTTTCACTTCTGTCTAGTTTCTGAACAGATACGAGGAGCTGTGTGAGCTCTGAGTGCTAACGGCTAACGGCTAACGGCTAACGGCTAACAGCTAACGGCTAACGGCTAACGGCTGATGTTTTGGTTTTCTGATTCAACGTCAGTGACGGCAGGCGGATAATCCTCACCACCGATCGACACATTCAGCCTCTCCACTGAAAGGTCAATGAAAGGCAGGTTTTACTCTCAATAAAATCATGTCTGATCCTTAATATCTTGGTTTCTTCTTTTCTAAAGTCACATCGATCTGCTGTCTTCCATAACACACAGTTCAGTAAAACACATCTTATAGATATTCGCTTTCTCTTGCATTTGATATCGACGCAATCCTAAAGAAACAGGAAGTAATCAGGTTACTTTTATATTTTGATACTCAGAGAAGTTAACTGATTACTTTTTGTTGGTTTACAGGTAACTCATAACTCACTGATTACAGGTGACACACACACACACACACACACACACACACACACACACACACACACACACACACACGAGGCTACAAGGAAGTGTGCTGTGTCTGTTCTAACCCTTATCTTTAACACACACACACACACACACACACACACACACACACAGTCGGAATGATGTCCGGTGTCTAACGGCTGCTCTCTTGCCGTAGAACCCTGAGCTGTTCCTAAGAGGAGAGACATTTGTCAGCACAAATTATTAACTCCCCTGTGCCGGTTGAATGAAGCCGATAGCGGCCACCGTCTGATATCTCCTTTTTAAATATGGAGAAGCCCCTCCTGCGAGAACAACTTTTTGGATATTAAAACACTCGACACACACACATGAAACAGTGAGTAAAGCTGTTATGCAATTCTCGCTGTCGACTCGGGTTAAGCACAGGAAGCGTTCGACTAGTAGCCATATGTTGCTCCGAGTGAGGCGAGGCATGCTAACAGAGAAATGCACTCTGTGGCTGCTTGCAGGGGAAATATCAGAGCACAACATATTTCCTCCTGACCTGAAAGCACGGAAAGCTCTCTGTCATCTGGTGCGGATTATTTATTTATCTTCAAAGGTAAAAAAAAAAAAAAAAGATGGCGTGATTTCCATTGATGTTGACGACACACGACGGATGATGTGGACTCTCATTAAATGCCGCTGTTGAGGTGCCCTTGAGCAATGTGTCCAGCTCCGTGGGTCTCATACTGTAGGGGAAGCATTTCTTTGAACATCCGTAACAACATTATAATAACTGTGTGTCAGATTACCTCGAAACACAACATGGGGCCTCATCTGTCGGCTACGGTGAGCGATGAGAGGAAAACATCTATTTCTGTTCACAGTCGTCCCGCTGAATGTTCCGGAGTGATTCACAAAGACAGGACACACAGGACGACACTTTCAGCACAATTTATTCTTCTGCTCGGTTGTAAAAAAAGAGGTCTTTTATGGCACTAAACCGAAGCGTTAAAGCTCCGGTTGATATTCTCTTGACGCAAACAATGGATCGAATGCCTGAATGGAATGGAAAGTGGGTCGGTGCATTTTTAGTTTTTACTGATGCATGTATTGTCATCGATTGATAAGCATTCACTTTTTGTGCTTATCTAATCGATGTTTATGTTAACAGTGGATCAAATAGCTGGATCTAATGTAAAGTGTCTTTTAGCGCAGCAGTTATTGTACCATTAAGTTGTGTTTGGCTATTATTGTCAATTAAATAAACGATCAATTAAGAAAAAAACATGAATGATCTTTTAATTAAACTCCATTGTTAGTATACGTTCTTCATGTACATGTAAGTTATTTTATCATTGAATTGTGTAACTAAAAGTATATTTTGGAAAATGTATTGATTGCCATTACACCTATATACTGTAACACTGTTATTGCACCAGTATTACACATTAATATACCTCTATTACACAGTTATTACACAGTTATTACACCCATCGCGACACTGTTATTAGACCTATATTACACTGTTATTACACCTTAACCTGTTAAGCCCGAGAGGACCCTAATCCGGGTTTGGCGGGTAGTTTTTTTCACGAAAATGTGTCTCAGGGCTTCTTAATATTTAAAAACCAATTAATGTGTCATACTCACTTAACGGTTAGACACTCAGCTAACTGAAGATGTGAACCATTTTTCCCGAAACAAAGCGAGAGTCTCACAAGAAGCGTCTAAATTAGCCCTGAGTGGAAAAAACGCAATTAGCACAGCACTCACGGTGTAAATACCCTTATTATCAATGTTTATTTATATAGCCCAATATCACAAATGTTACATTTGTCTCAGTGGTCTTCACAGTGTGTACAGAATATCAGTATGACAATACAACACCCTCTGTCCTTAGACCCTCTGTCCTTAGACCCTCACATCGTACAAGGAAAAACTTCCAAAGAAAACCCAGTTTAAAGGGAAAAATGGGAGAAACCTCAGGGAGAGCAGCAGAGGAGGGATCCCTCTCCCAGGACGGACAGACGTGCAATAGATGCCGTGTGTAAATTGAAGAGATAATACATTTGCAACATAGGTAGTCCAAATGTTTGGAAATGCATGCGTGTATAATAGGAAGATGAATCCACGAGGATATCCATCCAGGACCGATGATCCAGGACCACAGCCATGACTCAAGATCCAGCGCTCGCGATCCAGGACACAGGACCGCAGGATCATCCATGACTCCGGATCCCAGCGTATATAGACACCAAAAAGAAGGACATTTGGGGAAGCTGGGTTAATCGGAACATGAGAGTACACAGGTACAGACAGAGAGAAGAAGAAGTAAGATGTCCCCCGACAAACTAAGCCTATATCAGCAAAACTAGGGGCTGAATCTAATCAGCCCTAACTATAAGCTTTATCAAAAAGGAAGGTCTTAAGCGCACTCTTAAAAACGGATAGGGTGTCTGCCGCCCGAACACAACTGGAAGCTGATTCCACAAATGTGGAGCTTGATAAGAAAAGGCTCTGGCTCCCATTGTACTTTTAGAGACTCTAGGAACAACCAACAACCCTGCATTCTTGGAACGCAATGCCCTAGTAGGACAGTAGGGTATAATGAGTTCTTTAAGGTAAGATGGAGCCTGCCCATTAAGGGCTTTGTAGGCGAGAAGAAGAATTTTAAATTCTATCCTGTGTTCTATAGGGAGCCAGTGTAAGGCAGCCAGAACAGGAGTAATGTGGTCTTTTTTCCTAACTCTGGTTAGTACACGAGCCGCAGCATTTTGAACCTGCTGAAGCGACTTGACTGACTTCTTGGTACTCCGTGATAATAAAGAGTTACAATAATCCAGCCTAGAAGTAACAAATGCATGGACTAGTTTCTCTGCATCGTTTTGAGGCAAGATATGCCTGATTTTTGCAATGTTACGTAGATGGAAGTAGGCGGTCCTTGAAATTGATTTTATGTGGGCGTTAAAGGATAAATCCTGATCAAATATAACACCAAGATTCCTTACAGTCTCACTGGAGGCCAAATTAATGCCATCCATAGTTAGTATATCTTTAGATCTTTGTTTCGTAGATTCTTCGGGCCAAGTACAATAACTTCAGTTTTGGTCGTGTTTAACATCAAAAAGTTTAAGGTCATCCACGTTTTTAAGTCCTTAAGGCAGTCTTGAATTTTATTTAGATGATTAATTTCATCAGGCTTGATTGATAAATATAGTTGAGTATCATCCGCATAACAATGAAAGTTTACAGAATGATTCCTTATAATATTGCCTAACGGAAGCATATATAATGTATTGTAACTGCTTTACGGAGCTTTCACTGGACATCGTCTCACCTTAGCCGTTGTTCTGATCAAAAGTCATGTTCAATGGCATTACAACGATAAAAGCGGCCGAAGGTTAATCCATTGGTTAATCCAATGTGTCACTTTTAAATGATTACTGATAATCCATCACCATCCATTTTTATGTCAAAAACGGAGATTTCATATTAGCTGCTAATGATAGCCACCAGGCTTCCGGTTACGGGACATTCTGGCTACGCATCACTCACTCACCAATGGGTAATGTTTAGATGGATTTTAGGAACTTCCCCTCGATTCTATTGGCTCTAACGGTTTCAAAAGAAGTGTCAATCATCAAAATCGAGCAAGGGGGGGCCAGAGAAATGGAAGATGCACCCAAATGACCCCAGAAGTGTTTGTTTTTTCTAAACCTCTCTAAAAAGGTAAAATGTCACTTGTGTTGCATCGATCTTGATACAGGGTACTTCTTATATGTTATAGTTTGGATTCCTAAAGCTTTTAGTCTACTATCCCATCATTCAAGGGTGGTTTTCACAATAAGTCATGTTTTTCTTTTCACAATAATCAATTTTTTTTTTACGATGTTCAATCTGAATTTACTTTCAAAATAAAAACATCTATATTGATTCTGACACTTCTGCATCCAACTCACAGGTGTAACCTTGCTTTGAGAAAAAGGATTATTAATGTAACCCTTTTAGAAGATATGGTCATTCGTTCTGGGAAGGTCCTTTTCGAGCCTGAGACCTGAAAAACAGGCTCAGGGCTTAACAGGTTAATACACACCTTTACACCCATGTCACGCCAATATTACCCCCACATTATACTGTCATTTCACACATGGACACAGTCTGTCAAATAAATGTATCTCCTAAAGTACAGAAACCTTTGAAGGGTTAACCGAAAAGGAACAAGCTGGGTTGAAAGCAAAGCATAAAGTGAGGAGAAGTGATGGAAAGGAGAGATGGATGTGAGTTTACTGATTAGATCTATCTCCAGGCTGAAGTATCATGTTCATCACAAAGCTATCATCTGCCTCGAACAGTCCTGATGCTCTTCCAGGTCATCACACATCCCGTCACGTTCACAGCTACAGTTGGGATACCTTTGTTATCATGTTTCTCTCATACTGGAAGAGGACCTTCAGGATTTCCCCAACACTTTCAGTCTCACTGCGACTCGTCTGCTGGAAAATGGTACATCGCACACGCAGCTGTCTGCATCAGAGTACCAGAACGCACTGTCGGCCTCTAAAAGCCCCGGAGAGACATCGAGATGGACACTTTTCTTATTCTTTCTACGCTGTGAAACCCAGGAGGAACGGCAAGGCTTCAGAGCGGGGGAAGGGCAGGAATCAACCTCAAGAGACGTGCATATAATTCATGTAAATGCTGTTGTAGAAATGCAAATTGCATTAATCACGCTGAGTAGATCTGTTGAATGAAAATATGTTTACGGTATTAGCAAACATGAACCGTCTTCCGGGCTGGAAACAATAGGAATGTTGGATGTGTAACAATAGTCCCTTCACAACCTCCATGGCATATGGACGTTCGACTGATTTGGTCGAAAATGGCCCAAATTGCAAAGAAAATGTATTTATTTATTTTATGTTCACACATTTAAAGTCCAGTTGCCCTTGACGTACCCTGGAGACGGCAGATTAAACTTGTTTTATTGAATATTTACAGCCTTGGATCGTTGTCAGATTCTGTGCAGGTTTCCCGTCCTCTGGGGCTTTATATCCACCGTGTCCTACGAGGTTTATAGATTACTTATGTGCAACAGCAGGCGTGTGATGTGCCAGAAACACGAGGCCACTCATAACTTTGTTAATTAACTTATCTGGTGAGTCACAATATATTTCGTTGTTGAAATAAATTAAGCTTGTAGGAACTTGACTGATGGAACTTTTGTTAGCACTTGGTAAAGGTCAGAGACAGGTCTAGGTTAATTATTGAATAGTCAACAGTGACTTGAAGCACAAGACACGTTTACTTATTTAATAATCAATCAAAGCTAGTAATCAGTGAGACGTTTCCTTAAGGGAGGAAGTTCAAGTCTCCAAAGTTCATGTTGAGTTTATGAGGAATTACGCGACAGGAAGTAAACACTAAAGGGAACAGCAGAAGAAGACAGACAGGAAGTAAACACTAAAGAGGAAAAGCAGAAGAAGACAGACAGGAAGTAAACACTAAAGGGAACAGTGGAAGAAGACAGACAGGAAGTAAACACTAACAAGAACAGTATAATAAGACAGACAGACAGGAAGTAAACACTAAAGGGAACAACAGACGAAGACAGAGAGGAAGTAAACACTAAAGGGAACAGCAGAAGAAGACAGACAGGAAGTAAACACTAAAGGGAACAGCAGAAGAAGACAGACAGGAAGTAAACACTAAAGGGAACAGCAGAAGAAAACAGACAGGAAGTAAACACTAAAGGGAACAGCAGAAGAAGACATACAGGAAGTAAACACTAAAGGGACAGCAGAAGAAGACAGACAGGAAGTAAAACACTAAAGGGAACAGAAGAAGAAGACAGACAGGAAGTAAACACTAAAGGGAACAGCAGAAGAAGACAGACAGTAAGTAAACACTAACAAGAACAGTAGAAGAAGAAGACAGAAAGGAAGTAAACACTAAAGGGAACATCAGAAGAAGACAGACAGGAAGTAAACACTAAAGGGAACAGCAGAAAAAGACAGACAGGAAGTAAACGCTAAAGGGAACAGCAGAATAAGACAGACAGGAAGTAAACACTAAAGGGAACAGCAGAGAAGACAGACAGGAAGTAAACACTAAAGGGAACAGCAGAAGAAGACAGACAGGAAGTAAACACTAAGGGAACAGCAGAAGAAACATACAGGAAGTAAACACTAAAGGGAACAGCAGAAGAAGACAGACAGGAAGTAAACACTAAAGGGAACAGCAGAAAAAGACAGACAGGAAGTAAACGCTAAAGGGAACAGCAGAGAAGACAGACATGTAGTAAACACTAAAGGGAACAGCAGAAGAAGACAGACAGGAAGTAAACGCTAAAGGGAACAGCAGAAGAAGACAGACAGGAAGTAAACACTAAAGGGAACAGCAGAAGAAGACAGACAGGAAGTAAACGCTAAAGGGAACAGCAGAAGAAGACAGACATGTAGTAAACACTAAAGGGAACAGCAGAAGAAGACAGACAGGAAGTAAACGCTAAAGGGAACAGCAGAAGAAGACAGACAGGAAGTAAACACTAAAGGGAACAGCAGAAGAAGACAGACAGGAAGAAGAGAGTGAGTACATTATGCTTCAAAGTTGGCTTTTATATTATTAATGTTTTGGTTTTTTCGAGGAAGTCATCTTAGCCATTGCTCAAATCTCACTATTGAACTGTCTCTATCTATTCAAGCAGCTTTTTGAGGTGATTTTTATATTTGGGTAATTTAATTGTCTGCCTGTTTAGAATGAGAGAGCAGGCAGAAAGAGAAAAGGGGAAAACAACGTAAGAAGTCGGCACATTCTCTCATCTAATCATTTCATCCGGGCCTAATGAGGAAACATATTAGCATTCTGTGACAGCCACTGATACGTAAACTTCTTTTTCAGAGCATTTTATGAATGGATTACTGTCAAGACGTGAAGGATATTTCAAACACAATGACAAAACCAGAGTGGGACATTTCTGATCAGAAATCGTTTCATTGCGTTTCGGCAAAAAAGTATTTAGTCAGCCACCAATTGTGCAAGTTCTCCCACTTAAAAAGATGAGAGGCCTGTATTGTTCATCCTAGGTATACCTCAATGACAGAGGTCAAACGTTTTCACAAGGTTTTCACTGTTGCTGGTACTTTGGCCCATTCCTCCATGCAGATCTCCTCTAGAGCAGTGATGTTTTGGGGCTGTCGCTGGGCAAGACGGACTTTCAACTCCCTCCAAAGATTTTCTATGGGGTTGAGATCTGGAGACTGGCTAGGCCACTCCAGGACTCCAGACCTCCTTCGTTGCCTGGGCGGTGTGTTTGGGATCATTGTCATGCTGAAAGACCCAGCCACGTTTCAACTTCAATGCCCTTGCTGATGGAAGGAGGTTGTCACTCAAAATCTCACGATACATGGCCCCATTCATTCTTTCCTTTCCACGGATCAGTCGTCCTGGTCCCTTTGCAGAAAAACAGCCGCAAAGCCTGATGTTCCAACCCCCATGTTTCACAGTAGGTATGGTGTTCTTTGGATGCAACTCAGCATTCTTTCTCCTCCAAACACGTCGAGTTGAGTTTTTACCAAAAACTTCTATTTTGGTTTCATCTGACCATATGACATTCTCCCAATCCTCTTCTGGATCATCTAAATGCTCTCTAGCAAACTTCAGACGGGCCTGGACATGTACTGGCTTAAGCAGGGTGTACACGTCTGGCACTGCAGGATGTGAGTCCCTGGCGGCGTAGTGTGTTACTGATGGTAGCCTTTGTTACTTTGGTCCCAGCTCTCTGCAGGTCATGGACTCGGTCCCCCCGTGTGGTTCTGGGATCTTTGCTCACCGTTCTTGTGATCACTTTGACCCCACGGGGTGAGATCTTGCGTGGAGCCCCAGATCGAGGGAGATTATCAGTGGTCTTGTATGTCTTCCATTTTCTAATAATTGCTCCGACGGTTGATTTCTTCACACCAAGCTGCTTACCTATTGCAGATGCAGTCTTCCCAGCCTGGTGCAGGTCTACCATTTGGTTTCTGGTGTCCTTTGACAGCTCTTTGGTCTTGGCCATAGTGGAGTTTGGAGAGTGACTGTTTGAGGTTGTGGGCAGGTGTCTTTTATACTGATAACGAGTTCAAACAGGTGCCATTAATACAGTTAACGAGTGGAGGGCAGAGGAGGCTCTTAAAGAAGAAGTTACAGGTCTGTGAGAGCCAGACATCTTGTTTGTTTGGAGGTGACCAAATACTTATTTTACCGAGGAATTTACCAATTAATTCATTAAAAATCCTACAATGTGATTTCCTGGATCCTTTCCCCCCATTCTGTCTCTCATAGCTGAAGTGTACCTAGGATGAACATGACAGACCTCTCATCTTTTTAAGTGGGAGAACTTGCAGAATTGGTGGCTGACTAAATACTTGTTTGCCCCACTGTAAGAAGTGGAAAGCAAAATGTATGCATGTACACATGAGACAATGGTCTGTACTGATTGCATGTACAAAGAGAACCCTAAACCTAGCCTTAAAATAATTACAAAGAACACAAACAAACAATAACAACGACTAAAGTAATCTCTACATGGAACATTGTTAAATTAGTATATGCATGTAATACATCAAAGTCAACTTTATTGTCAATCTTTCAGTTTGTTTGTACAGACGGAGAGATCGAAATACCGTTTCCCACAATCCCGAATATAAACATTTAAAGATATGTATATACCTATATATAAACAATCAACAGACACATGTATACATATGCATTGAGACATGAATAAAAGCACAACAATCAATATATACATAATAACAGTCACATCAATATCTTTGGGTAATGTATATTAGTACATACATACATATACATACATGCAGCAGGGAAATGTGTTTTAGTACACATGTTAAGTGTTTGTTCTGAAAGTGTGCCTCCTCATTTGTTTGCCACGCAGCGAGTGACCGACAGAACGAGATGTGTTTCGCTCGGAGCTGACGAATGGGACGCCTCGCAGCAACACGGTGACATCTGCTGCGCCGTAAAATCCCGTTATTGCTCTTTTTTACGGCGCTGGATTTGCTTTTCAGAGCGCATAAAGCGAGCAAGAGAGCGCTGCCAACATCAAGGGTACAGAGGAGGAGGAGGAGAGGATATGATAGCACACAAGGACACATTGTTGAAAATCCCTCCGCACGATTTACACCTCCCAGGGGGTTCACTTCGCTCTGAGAATCTGGGCTGAGAGCGGCCTCGTCTGTACTTCCGTCTGACTCCGCCGGCAACAGGAGAAACATCTTTCGTGCCGGTATCTGTCCGGTGTCACAACCCCCTTTTTTTATTCTTCAAAAAGGACACACAACAACTAACTGTACACAACAACACACGCTACACTACTACACACTATTACTACTGTTTGCATAAGGAACGGAGCAGCTCGGCATGGAATACAACCGTTATAATCCAACATGTGCTCTGGGTTAAAGCAGTCATCCCAAAGGCTAATGCTTTAAGTGTGAATCTCTGTCTGTCTTAACTGTGTGAGGAACCGGGGATTTAAGAGTTGTATTTTAACGATGCTCTAGCGTGTGTGCATATGCCACTAAAGCCTTTGAATCTTAACAGACAGGTGAGTAAAGCCAACGTCATGTCTAACAGGACTTCAGAGGCTTTGAAAACATCCAAATAAATGTCCGTAGTGATTGATAAAATAATCTCCATTTGATTTCCTCGTCTGGTGAAAGCGGTGTTTGATATGAAGACATTTGCTTTCGTCTGGCAGCAATGTCTCTATCACAGACACTCATTTGGTGCTTGAGTTAAAAACGCTGATTGAGAAAAAAGACACAATTTGTTACCATGGCAACACCATCATTTGGCTCCCCCCGCGCTCCGGCAGCAGCTGGGTCTTTAAAGTTGCAATAGTTTCGTTTTTTTCTCCGTCTCTCTTTCTGTTTTACGTCCATCTGCTCCGACGGAGGGGAACACACACACACACACACACACACACACACACACACACACACACAAACACACACACACACACACACACACACAGGAAAACAGAGACAAGAGATATAAGGCATAAGTGGATTAAAATAAAAATGATGCGACACAAAGTGAAACAGTTGAATCAGAGAGGTTTTTTGTTACGTCATCACCGGGTAGAGTGATGCCTGAGGGGGAAACTCCACTTTCTTAAACAGAGAAGCATCCATGTCCTGCTGCCAGAGGTGGGGAGTAGTGGAGAACAAATACGTTGTTACTTTACTTAAGGGTGGGGTAGGTCATTTTGGAGAAAACCAGCTCGAGTGCGCTAGAAAAAATCTGCCACTTCCTCACAGAGCCCCTCCTCCAACACACACGAACGCGCACGTGACCAATGAGGGCACGAGATCAGTTTGTGCCCAGATGGAAGGCTGACAGGCAGGGAGGCCGTCCAGTTACTTTAGCCGGCTCAGATGATTGGTCGTGCTTTTTACAGAACCATGGCTTCCACTGATGATGTTTTTATGGATTTTTTGTCAAAGCACTTCAGATATTCATTGCTATCGGGATGTTAAGAGCATTCCATGGAATATAACAAAAAGTGTATCTCGAGCCGGTTTCTCAAACGTACCTACCCCACCTTAAAGCCCCTGTCACACTGTCCCGAAAATTGACACCCGATGGACACACGAATATGTGTGAATATATATATATATTGTGAATTTCGCACGAAGATGGCCCCGATCCACACGAAGGCAACATTTACGTTACATTTAAGACATACAACTGCAATGAAAGTAACACAAACAATTATGTTACAGTACTATGATACTGCACTGATATCTTCAGACTTTGTTCTTTACTTTATATGTAGAAAATATTACGTTTTCTCCGTAATGTTGTTTCCATAGCAACAACAACTTCCTGTCAACTCGCCTTCAAAATAATATATTATATCCTTTTTAGTTTCACAGAACACAAATTGGGTTATTTACATAATATGTTTACATGATTTGGTTGTGCAATAAAACAACCCGATGGACACACGATAAAGGAAATGTTCAAATTCGGCTGTGATCGTAGCATCGGGCCGTTCGTGAGGGCATCTAAGCCATCGTATGACCGCCGGTGGAGTTTCTCAGGCTCCGGCAGCAAAATCTTTGGCATGCCAACAAATTGCCGAAGGACCTTGCGAAGGTTCATTTTCGTGTTGAATTTGTGTGTAAATGTTTCCCTTCGTAAGGCCATCGTGAGGGCATCGTGTTATCATCGGTGCCATCGGGCATTCGCCCCGATCAGAGTGAGGGCGAATGAGCCGAT
This sequence comes from Chaenocephalus aceratus, assembly GCA_023974075.1. Classification (NCBI taxonomy): domain Eukaryota; kingdom Metazoa; phylum Chordata; class Actinopteri; order Perciformes; family Channichthyidae; genus Chaenocephalus; species Chaenocephalus aceratus. Next base: position 20,990 of record JAMFTG010000643.1, read on the forward strand.
GATAACACGAAGATGACACGATTTGACAAGATGCCCTCACGAGTGCCTTACGAAGTTGCCGCTCACGAAGTTGCTGCCGGAGCCTGAGAAACTCCACCGGCAGTCATACGATGAATTTGAACATTTCCTTTATCGTGTCCATCGGGTGTCGATTTCGGGACAGTGTGACAGGGGCTTAAAGTACATCTTTCTGGTATCAATACTCTACTCACTACTTATTTTTCTGACGACTTTTTACTTTGACTTCTTACATGTTGAACACAAATACCTGAAGTCTGTCCAGGGACTACAGATGAAAAATAGCCTCTTGGCACATTACAGAGATGTTGATTAATCCACATATCCGATGACCTCTCATGGTCCAACAATACCACCAGCTTAGTAAAGAAGGCTCACCAGCGAGGAGACGAAAGAAAGATCACCTCTCTCCTCAGATTCTGGTGAACTGTTATCGCTGCCTGGTGTGGGAACTGCTCAATACTCAACAGGAAGGCATTGCAGAGGGTGACGAAAATCGCCCAACGTCATCGGCGTCCCACTCCCTGCCATCGAGGACATCCAGGGGATACGGTGTCTGCAGAGGGCGCGTAACATCTTCAAAGACACCTCTCATCCTGCAAACTATCTGTTTGTCCTCCTACCCTCGGGGAGGCGCCTCAGGAGCCTCCGGTCCAAGACCAGCAGGTTCAGGGTCAGCTTCTTCCCCAGGGCTGTTACCCTACTGAACTCTGCCCCTGATAAACCCATACCCACCACCCACCTGTTTATATATGTGACTGTCAATACCGTTTATACTGTACATATTCATCTGTTTATAGCCTATGTATAATTACTCTTTATATAAATATTCTTATTATGTAGACTCCTGCACTGCCATGTTGCACTTCTGGTCAGATGCCAAACTTACATTTTGTAACAACCTCCGACACTTAGGATGTTTGCACGACCCGGGAGACAGAGGTAAAGTATTGGTAAGATACTTTATTTTTCCAAAATACAGCAAGATAAACAAAAAAGGTCACTATCAAATCTCAAGTTGAGATGACAAAAATAGAGAACAAAATGAAAGCGCTCACGTAGAGCACGGAGAGCATAGACCTGACCATGCAAGAGGCAAGACGAACTGACACCGAACACTGGGAGACAGGGGCATTTAACCACAGGGTAACAAGACACAGGTGGGGACAATCAGGGGCGGGGCTGGTGATGATGAGCCCAGGAGACACAGAAGGGAAACAGGTGAACACAATCAGACAATCAGACACACCAGGGAAACTAACGACAGACAGGGAAACACAGGGAGAAGGACCAGACACTAAACCAGGAGGAAAACACGAGACAGGGAGAACAGAAAAACACCCAAAACAAGACATACACAACTAACAACGTGACATAACACAAGAATCGTGACACATTTCGTCACAAGTACATGTACTACGTAATGACAATAAAGTTGAATCTGAATAATCAAATCCTTTGGAATGATGTGTCCATAGTCCTAAGCCATCGTTGGTAATGTTGCACACCTGATTGAAATGTTCCTGATTAAGAATAAGACTGTAGGGAAATATTTGTATGTATTCATGTTAGCAAACTATGAATAAGCTTAAAATGGGAAATGATTTGTGTAGAAAACTGTGAGCTGGATTTGGGGCCTGTTGAAAGGAAGATGGGGGAAGGTGAGGGTTTGACTTACATTCAACTCAGATCTAGAAGATAATGAAGCTAAGCTACTGTGATTGGGGAGACTTAAGATGTGAGGTGTTGGTGATATTTGGGCAGCCAATCACGGAGGTCTGGAAGGGAGGATCAGATAACTCCTCCCATTGTTAGCAATGTATTAAACAGAGGAACCACGCTGTGTTCAGTCTTTTTCCTCTGGCTGGCTCACGTGATATCAGGTAAATATGGGATCCCAAAGATAACTGTATTGAATTTGTACTGTATTGATTGTATTGCATTGTCATATTACCATTAAAGTAGATTATTGTTTAAACTGTTACTTGGTAGCATTGGATTCCTTCCTGTATGATAACCAGCTTGTTAGGGACGCGCGGAGATTTGGAAAAGCGGACCAGTTATCCCTCAAAATCTCTATCAAGACCCACACCAACATCACATCAATAAAGCAACATTAAAAAGTCTCTGCACTGACCCCTGAGAAAAGGGAATGCATGTCGTTGCACATTCCACGTTTACCTGCAAAGCTTTCGGTGTGCGAAACCTTGACACCTTTTCTGAAAAAACAACAGCAGTGTGGTCCATCGATAACCAGCGTTGCACTTTTAATTGTCGTCACTTTTCTATCTGAAGAAACCCAAATGACGATTGAAGAAAAACCCTGGATTAAAAAGTCAGACTCTGGAAATAGAACTTGCTGAGCAGGCACGGACTCGGTTAACCGTTTATTGATTTCTTTAATTGCTTTGAGGTCTCTGGTGCATGATCAGCTGACGTTCAGTTGTCCAGAGACGTTCTTTACTGCACGCGGTGGAGAACGTCTGACAGCAGAGCAACACGTGGGTTTGTCTGTGCATTAAACAGATGTTCAGAACGTGCAGTTTTCGCAAATTAAAAGCACTGAGCCTGAGGTTTGCCTTCCTACTAAAGATAGAAGACGAGGAGATGTTCTACATTAAATCATTAGCATATAGAGTGGTGCAGGGATGACGTGTTTTTGTAGGAAGTTTCATTTCAAGGAATCCCTCGACTGAAAGCAAAGAGATTTTTCCGTTGGATTTTGGAAATATTGTAGAAAAATAAGCAAACATCTAGTTTATGATACTTGATGTTTGGTCCAGCAAGATTAAAACCTAAATCTAATGTTGGGCTATGAAGGAACGACAGCATGGTCCAACCCAGTCTCACGGCATTTCGTGTTATAGTAACAAAATGTATTTAATCTATTGATTCGTGTTCACCAACACGATTTTTGAATTTTTTGCGTGTCACACAGAATGATTTTAAAAGCTATGTATTTCTATTGGTAGTATGTTTCGTGCCTGCACCAGAAGCTGTGTGGTTCATACAAACATGTTCTTACTCAATATCTTACCCTAAGCCTAACCCTAACGCTTTTATTTTAAATTGTATAATGTCGGAGTTTTTTTGCCGTCCGTGAGGAAAATAAATGTCTCAGAGCCTCAGAATACTGACATCTGGTTTTGTTGGCATCTTTTTTTTTCTTTTCTAATGTGTTATTATTTGGTGCAGGCAATAGAAATACATTGCTTCAAAAATTGTTCTGTGACACGAAAAAAATAGCGAAATCCTGTTGGTGAACACAAATCAGATTAATTTCGTGACTATAACACGAAATGCTGTGTTGCACGGTCACATGACTTCACGTCACCACCGCTAAGCTAAAGGTGGCTAATGTTGGGCTATAAAGGAATTACAGCATGGTCACATGACTTCACGTCACCACCGCTAAGCTAAAGGTGGCTAATGTTGGGCTACAAAGGAACTACAGCATGGTCACATGACTTCACGTCACCACCGCTAAGCTAAAGGAGGCTAATGTTGGGCTATAAAGGAATTACAGCATGGTCACATGACTTCACGTCACCACCGCTAAGCTAAAGGTGGCTAATGTTGGGCTATAAAGGAACTACAGCACGGTCACATGACTTCACGTCACCACCGCTAAGCTAAAGGAGGCTAATGTTGGGCTATAAAGGAACTACAGCACGGTCACATGACTTCACGTCACCGCCGCTAAGCTAAAGGTGGCTAATGTTAGGCATGAATCATGATGACGTTTAGTCGTCTCATTTAGACACTTGTTAGTAACCGCCGTTTTTTAAATTCACCAGTGGGGTATTTTCTGACGTATTTTATCTCGTAGAACAAAATGTTCAAATCTCTACAGCTTGTGAATCACGGACCTTATTTGGAGAATGTAACCTTTCCAAAAACCATTTAGGGACCTAAAATGCTGACTCATTCCCGTGTTTGGGAATCATGTTGAACCACTCCATTGTTGTTTTTTAATGTATTAACTGTAACACGTGTAAGATCAGTTAGAGGAGTACATGTTGAGATATTAAAAAAAGGATTTCTCCTGTCTTCTCCAATGTCCTTTATTCAATCTGATGTATTACGCAGAAACAGAAGTGCGACTTCGCCTTGAGAGGAGGCATCCTCCGTCCTGAACATTTTGTACAATAGTTTCCTTGATTTGTGACCGTTTGTTCTTTCTCTTCTCGATGGTGCCGATTCAGAGGTTTGCATCTGATTACTGTTTGTCAACCGATGACGTGAGCGTGCAGGCCGGAGCGTCTCTCCACGCCTCTCTCTCTCCGGCTGTCTGCTGCCTCGACACTCAGACTCTGAAAACACAATTACACGCAAACGACGAATGCGTGGATATCATGCAGTCACATGAAACCACTTTATTTCCAGCCAATAAACGCACGAACCTCCTCTCCTCTTCCTCCTTCGGGTGTGTTCCTCTCCGTGTGTAATCGAGGCTGGATTCAGAGACGGGGAAAACAGGAATGTTTCTTCCGGTTCCAACGAGTGTAAAACCCGAGCGGAAGCCGATGTTCTCTTTTCTTTCAGCGGTGCACAGAAGAGATCGTTTTTTGGGTCATCCTGAGAGTGATTAATGAGCAGAGTATCTGTTGGGAACGAGCACACTGCACAGTCTCACACTGACAGAAAAGTGCACTTCCAAGTTCAGATTTGGAGCTTAAAGGACCATTTAAACATTCTCTGGATTGTATGTATTGTACTTCCTGTACTAGCGCTTTATCTAGTCTTTATGACGTGTTTTACATATTACACACAGCCCTCCACTTAAAAATAAAATACACTGTAGTTTGCCATATACTCACTGTCCTAAGTGTTTTAGCTGTATAGCTTTTAAGGTTATTTGTATAGTTACATTTCAATTTGGTGTAAATACTTAATACAATAATTTTTTAATGCTAAATTGTTAATGAAAAAACTTCATTTTTTATTATCCTTATACATTTCCTTTTTGTATTGACCTACTTTGCAACTTATTTTATTAGATTGTTTTTGTTCGCACCACCAGATGCAAAAGAACATGTCTTGTATGCGTAAACGTAGCTGGCAATGAACTCGATATTGATTTTTTTTTTTTTTTTTTTTTTTTATACTTTTTTTTTATTGAGTCAGGCACAATGAGTTTACATTTATACAGTCAATATTTTTATTTATTTTTCCCCTTTCCCTCCCTCCCGGTCCTAGCTAGTAAAATAAATAACTAACTAAATAAATAAGATAGATACCTGTATAGGTAAAAGTAAAGTAATATAGAAGATAATATTAAAAGAAAATGTATAGATAAGGGAATAAAGAATAGTAACAGTAATACTTGTACCCATATACTCATATGTATACCCACATGTACACATGCACATACACGTACCTACCTACATACATACATGTATACAAAGACAGAACAAATAAATAAAAATAAATAAAATAAAATAAAATAAATTAATATAAAAAGAGACACAAGGAGAAAAAAAAAAAACAAAGAAAAAAAAAAACATACATTCGTAGTTCCCCCTCTTTCTCCTTAATGTAGTGTCTTAAGTTCAGCTATGTAGGCTATCATCGAGCCCCAGACAGATTCAAATAGTTTTGAGGACTCGATATTGATTCTGATGAACCCATTCACACCTCATCATACAGACTTAAAAATATCAACGCTTAGGAATCCGACTAAAGAGACCATATCCTCCGTTTTCATTAATTCAAATCCAACGAGTGAGAAATCTATCAGGATTAAAAACTCATACCTGGATCTTCCTCATCACATGAACTAAGTGTCTCTAATGTTTTATAAGACCACATATCATCTTCACCATCGCAGCATTTTATATTAAGTCCTCCATGTTTTATATCCTCGCAGATTTATTGAGAGAAATCAATGAAGGGATGATGGCTTTTACGTGGGTTCAAGTCCTCGGAGCATTTTATACTCTGGGTTAACTGGTTCACACACACACACACACACACACACACACACACACACCACACACACACACACACACACACACACGCAGTAGACACATTCAAAAAGTGTCATGTCAGCTGGTTAGACGGGAGATAGGGAAATGCAATTCGGTACATTCACTCAAGTATTGCACTTTAGTACAGTTTTGACACCCTGTACTCCACTACATTTCAGAGACATATATTCATCGTTACTTCTTATTAACACTAGTTACATTTTGTGTATGAAAAGTGCTATATTCATGAATAAATAATACATTCAATTACTTATCCACTTCGAGCGATAGAACTATTAACAAAGCACTTATATACTAACAAAGGGCTGGCTTCTCTAAAGCCAGTTGAGTAGCACTTGAAATGTTTTTGCTCTATGAAGCCTGATGTACTTTATGATTCTGTTTTCTTCAAGGTTGTGTCTTCCTGGTCGAACGCACTTATTATAAGTCGCTTTGGATAAAAGCGTCAGCTAAATGTAATGTAATGTAAAACAATGTAATTTAACATATTAGTGTCTATATTCTATAATTATATCCATGACCGGGAAAGTAGCAGAGGAGAGAAAACATTATATTATAAGTCGCTTTGGATAAAAGCGTCAGCTAAATGCAATGTAATGTAAAAAATGTTTTATCGATTGATAAAAACACGCAACACAGGTGTAAACACGTTTCAACGGCCCCACACATTCCCATTAAAATAAACACGGCTTCAGAATCGATGCATGTTTTTGCCCATTTGTGTTTTTATATGTGCATCGATTGTGAAAGTGCAGCACGTTTCTGTTTGTGTGCGTGTGTTGGGTCGTGTCGGCCGCCATAACACATACATATCTATGCCTGTATGTGCAGACATGCAGCAAGCAGGGGAGCGGAATTGAAAACAACCAATGTGCAGTGAAGAACAGGAAGATGTGTTCAGGCCCTTATATACAAATAAATTAATCAATCAATGTTTATTTATGTAGCCCAATATCACAAATGTTACATTTGTCTCAGTGGACTTCACAGTTTGTAAAGAATATCACCCTCTGTCCTCAGACCCTCTGTCCTCAGACCCTCTGTCCTTAGACCCTCTGTCCTCAGACCCTCTGTCCTCAGACCCTCTGTCCTTAGATCCTCTATCCTTAGACCCTCTGTCCTTAGACCCTCTGTCCTCAGACCCTCTGTCCTTAGACCCTCTGTCCTCAGACCCTCTGTCCTTAGACCCTCTGTCCTTAGACCCTCTGTCCTCAGACCCTCTGTCCTTAGACCCTCTGTCCTCAGACCCTCTGTCCTTAGACCCTCTGTCCTTAGACCCTCTGTCCTTAGACCCTCTGTCCTCAGACCCTCTGTCCTTAGATCCTCTATCCTTAGACCCTCTGTCCTTAGACCCTCTATCCTTAGACCCTCTGTCCTTAGACCCTCTGTCCTTAGACCCTCTGTCCTTAGACCCTCTATCCTTAGACCCTCTGTCCTTAGACCCTCTGTCCTTAGACCCTCTATCCTTAGACCCTCTGTCCTTAGACCCTCTGTCGTTAGACCCTCTGTCCTTAGACCCTCTGTCCTCAGACCCTCTGTCCTTAGACCCTCTATCCTTAGACCCTCTGTCCTTAGACCCTCTATCCTTAGACCCTCTGTCCTTAGACCCTCTGTCGTTAGACCCTCTATCCTTAGACCCTCTGTCCTCAGACCCTCTATCCTTAGACCCTCTGTCCTTAGACCCTCACATCGTACAAGGAAACACTTCCGGAGAAAACCCACAGTTTAAAGGGAACATGGGAGAAACCTCAGGGAGAGCAGCAGAGGAGGGATCCCTCTCCCAGGACGGACAGACGTGCAATAGATGCCGTGTGTAAATTGAAAAGATAATACATTTGCAACATAGGTAGTCCAGATGTTTGGAAATGCATGTGTGTATAATAGGAAGATGAATCCACGAGGATATCCATCCAGGACCGATGATCCAGGACCACAGCCACGACTCAAGATCCAGGGCTCGCGATCCAGGACACAGGACCGCAGGATCATCCATGACTCCGGATCCCGGCGTATATAGACACCAAATAATAGAATACATATATACATCTTTCAAGATTCAAGGCTTTATTGTCATTTGAGCAATAGTAGATTTCAGTCACAGTGAAACATGAATATATCGGACATAAAATTAATGAAACAAGAACAACAGATAAAGGGTGTATTTTAAATTTAAGCTTAATAATCAACACGCTATAGGAATTCTGGACGCAGGAATATCAAAGCATTTCTACTCTAACTCGAGGAAGGGATCTGCGTGCTGCTTCCCCCTCTGCCGATGGGCTCCTCTCACCTTGTACTTGAGGGATACATCTCATCTCCAGGAGTGTGTGTGCAGTCTAATGTGAGTGCAGCCTCGGAGTGTGAATGTAACCTTGTTCAGGCGATAGTTGGCTGATGATTTGGCTCGGGTTGAAGGCGAGGCTCAGCGGGGCGCTTCAGATCTGCAGGGTGCAGGAAGCACGCGTTGAGAGGATGCTTTTGGCTGCTGACCAGCTCCCCCACACACACACACACACACACACACACACACACACACACACACACACACACAGTCTCACACTAACCCCCAAAGCGCCATAGGTGGCACTTAATCATATTATCCCTGCGAATAGGGCGAGCAGCATGAAGTCTTAAGTACACTTCGGCGAGGTGTGTTCCAATAATATGAACAGCACGTTAAGACACACACGCACACACACACACACACACACACACACACACGGCAAAAACCTACATATCTCCAGTTACTTTGATGAATATGTATATTAGTAAATAGTATATACGATCAGTTTATCTCCAGGCAGATTTGTAGTCTTGTAAACATTGCTAATAGTGACGTATTTTAATTTTAAAGGGCCCTATTATGCTAATCTTCATCTTAAAATGTTATATGTTGTGCCTGTGTGATAACTATTTTAGAAAAAGTGGATTTTCAAATCAGTATTTTAGTAAGTTAAAGAAAATGCTAACACAGTCTGGTGCAATATATTTGTATCTGATAGTAAATGATGACCATAGAAAGAATGTACACACTCGTTCCACCAGAGGCAGCTTCCCACGGTTCCCAGAGATACATTCCCACATATAACCAGTGCAGGTGATGAATATTGTCCAATGTACGGCGACCTGCGAGACGCCAACAGGCAGCGGAGAAGAACAGCAGGAATTCGATCATCTCTTCGGGAGAAACTCAATAATCAATTCGCCATCTCAGTTCGTTCCGCAGACCCCCGTCCACACCGTGAAATCCATACGTAATGTATCGCCGATAAAGCTGAGCATCGCCTTGAGCTGGTTAGTGCATGTCACACACACACACACACACACACACACACACACACACACACACACACACACACACACACACACACACACACACACACACACACACACACTGTGACCTGGTTAGCAGTGTGTTGCCACCTGAACTGAACCTTGTCCTGTTTTGTTGGGAAGTCTTTTTCTGAATTTCTTAACAGTTAATTCATGACAAGTTGAAATGAGGTAAATATTTCGCAATATTTGTGTCAATATTGTCTAATTGTAGAAACTATTATAATTTAACAACACGCTGGTTCTTTGTGCGACTGATTCTTACGGCTCTCAACTTCAGGCTGTACTGCGCCCCAAACAATGAATGTTTCTCAATAAGATACCGTGAGCACTTGTGCAGTAAGTGTATTTCAACAATCCAGCATTATTTCAAATCACACACGGCTGCTGTGAGGATCACCCAAGCCCCCAGGAAGTGCTCCGGACTCTGAGGAAAATATACGTAGTGGCCAAACGGCGGTACTACAACTTCCGTATCAGTCCGTGACGTCACTTGTTCCCATTGACTAAGTCTGTAAATCAGAGTATAGTTTTTTTAAGGAAATAAATTACCCAGCACGAACACTTTTATATAATCCAGATTTATATTCTCTCTCAATTAATTTTACTGAGCCGAGAGCAGGCTAGCTTGGGTTGTTACCTACCTAGCTACCGCGAGGTTGAAAACTGTATAGAATCAGTGAGCTAGCTAGCTATAGGGTCATTGTTACTAAATCCCAGGCGTGATGATAGCCACTGTTAGTTAGCTACGTAGCTAATGACAACACCATTATCTGGTAGCATCCATTACACACTGCTCCATTAACCAAATCATATTGACAAGGGCTTGTTTTTCAACACCATGTATTGGTATGTGTTTTAGAAACTGGAACAAACGTGTAAAACTTGTATTTGTATGGTGCTGGTTTTAATGTAGCAACTGCAATACCGGTTGGTTAGTTTCCATTTAGAAGCCAAGGTTTTAAGTGTGAAAAATGTTCAGCTTTCCACACGTAACTTTGTCTGAGTTCACCATCCAGTTACTCTTTGCAATTAATATGAATAATAATACATTATATTTAGATAGCACACTTTATTAAAAACAACGTCATCTCAAGGTGCTTAGCCACACATTGGGAAGCACGTATACACTCAAAAAAGCAAATGTAGGGACAGAAGTACACACAGCAAATGTGTCTGGATTACATTTCAATGAACCGTTGTTAATTATAAAAACCGCATTTAACCTGAACTCGTGTTTGGTTTTAAGTCTGTGGCCAAAAAGGTGGGGTTTGATTTGTCCGGACGTTGAGCAGTGTCTAGTTTCTGGTCACCTAAAATAATGAATTACGGGTGAAACAAGTCAGATTTAATGTATGAGTACAAACCTCTCACTGCCCTCCAAAGTAAAACTCTCAGCACTACATCCTCCTCGTTCCGGCTCCAACATGTTATCAGTGAATTAATCAAACCCTCATCAATCATCTTGCTTTCCGTCGATATGTAACCACGCTGGCGGTGTGGCCCCATGCTCACAGTTCTGTATATGGATCCTTTGCTTTCCAGCCATTCCAGAAGTTTCTCGTCTCATTATGTATTTTTCAGCCGTGAAAACTTTTCTTTTTGACAAAGCGGAGAGAAACGGCTTTGGTTCCGTATCGTTCCTCTCCATGGTAACGAACTCTATCAAGCTGTTTGTTTTGACGGCTTCATGCGAGAAAGCCTCTCACATTGGGCTGCTCGGTGATTGATCGCAGCGTTTCGAGCAGGGTTACTATGCCACCATGCCGAGGCCAATTAATCATTGCGACTCTGTTGGTGACATGTCATTTCTCCCCGACATGTTAGCGGGGTGAACAGCCAGCAAGTGGGAGGCAAAGAGAAGGATTCGGGAAATAGATCTGTATTCAGGCCGGAGTTATTTACATACGGGTTTAACTGGAGCTGGATGTGTTTACCTCTCATTCTCCACGATGCCATGAGACGGAGGCGATACAGCTCGAGCCTCTCTTGGTTTGAAAACACACACACACACACACACACCACACACACACACACACACACACACACACACACACACACACACACACACACACCCCTTCACAGATTTACCTGCACAGCTTCATACTGAAAAAACCTGCAAATCTCCACCTACTTACATAATTATGTATATTTGTGTATATTATCCGTTTATCTCAACAGTGGTTGAAATCCATGCAGATTTGTATAAATAGTCTTGTAAAAATGGCTAATAGTGACGTTTATTTTATTTTAAAGGGGCCCTTTTATGCTAATTGTCATGTTCAAAATCTGTATTCTGTACCTATGTGATAACTATTTCAGAAAAAGTGGATTTTTTTTAAAGCAGGCCCGGGTTATTTACATACGGTTTAGGTTGGAGCTGGATGTGTTTACCTCTCATTCTCCACCGATGCCATGAGACGGAGGCGATACTCTAGCCTCTCTTGGTTTGACACACACACACACCACACACACACACACACACACACACACACACACACACACACACACACACACACAGACAGACAGACAGACAGACAGACAGACAGACAGACAGACAGACAGACAGACAGAGAGACACACACACACACACACACACACACACACACACACACACACACACACACACGCACACACACACGCACTACACACACACCTTCACAGATTTACATATTTGTATATAGTAAGTATATTATCCGTTATCTCACTAACCAACAGTGGTTGAAATCCTTAAACCTTAAAGGGGCCCTTTTATGCAAATGTTCAAATCTGTATTTTCTACCTATGATAACTATTTCAGACAAAGTGGATTTTTACAGTTTTAACACGGTTGGAGCTGGATGTGTTTACCTCTCATTCTTCACCGATGCCATTGAGACGAAGCCGATAGAGCTCAAGCTGAGAGAAATTGAAAGGTATGTAGAGAACTTCATTTAAATAAGTGCACTTTAGAGATATACAGAGGCAGAACTGAATTGACTTTATTAGCATCCCAGCTGCACTTTGCATTCTGTAAAGCTCGGTCGTCGGAGCCTGCAGGGAAGAGAAGGAAAGCTGCAGAGAAATGTTTCATGTCATATATTGCACTACACATATCATATCCATATTGGTGATACACTTTACTTATATTCAAATGAATGATAAACTAAAAACAATGTTGGTGAAAATCTTATATTGGTTATACGTGGGGCGTTTTTTTTAATTGTATTGCTGACTTTTTAATATCTCTCTTTGTATTTGGGGTTAAAACCCAAACACAATATTATAATCTGTTCAAGAAGCAACGTTGTGGATTGTCCTGCTAGCTGTGCAACAATGCCCTTTCACATCGCACTTTTTTCTTTTAGATTAAACATAATTGCATTGCCTTTGGAGATTTGTGATTTAATTTCGGTTGGACCCCAAAAGCTGTCTCCATCTTCACCTCAGGGTCGTTTTGATTTCTTTGTGACTTTACACCCTCCAAGGACGTTCAATATGATGCGATTGTAAATAATTACTTTTGGAAAAAACAGGGAAGGAAGGAAAAATGGAGCTGCTGATAGATACTGGCAGGGCCAAAGGGCGCTTCTGAACCTATCACAAGTATTTGTTCTTGTGTCTGTCACAGGCTGTACTCCAGAGGACCACATATAGGGCTACAGATGTTGTTGACCTCTAACACGGGCAATCGGATGTTTCTAAAAAGATTTGGCATAAATTGGATGAATTTATATTTCTGTGACTCAAGATTCAAGGGTTTTATTGTCATATGCACACGGTTGTAGAAATGGCAATGAAATGCGTCTGACCCGAGCTCCTCCAACGATTCAACTAATATAATAAAATACAAAAGTACAAATTCAAAATAGTGCAATTATGATAAGGAGATTGTATGGACATCAACCTCTTATGTAAGTCAATAAATACCTTTGTTAGCATACAATGTAAAATGCTTTTGAATGGATAACACAATCCCTGCAGATGGAAGGACTCCCAGGGGGATCGGAGTAATCAGAAGTGTCTTCAGAGGACCTCCGCCCTGGTCCTCAGCTACAGTAGGATGACATGTCCCCTGCTTTCACCAGCCTGTCACTGCGTTCCCGATACGGAATAACAAGACCAAAGGCCACCTTCAGGACCAATCAAAACCTATTTTGCTTCTTGTCTGTTAGACCGCAGACTGCTTGTATTGGTTTGTTTCGTGCTGGTCTCCTCTCGAGTGAAAAAAAAAGAAAGAAAACACTTTTGTTTTCACTGAGATGTGTTGCCTTCGGCGGCCCCATGTTCTTGGGTTTGTGTTCAACGCGGCCGTAACGCGCCGCAGACGGACCCGGTGGAATCTAGGGGTAAGGTGATGGTGACAGCACGGGACACCCTAAGGTGAAGGGGGGTGATCTAAAAACCACTGACATTTTGGTTACGCCGCTCTATCGTCGGCATCTTCCACGGAGACTGGAGGCTAACCAGAGTGTGTGAGGAGCCAACAAATAAGGTCCTGTGTGCACTCGGAGCCTCGAGAACAGAAGCAAAACGATCGCATGCAACGGCAAACGAAATAAAAAAATAAAAACAAAACACTGTTACTAAACCTTGAAGCCTCTAAAAATGCTAAACATCTTTCAAATCGAAGTGTTTGCAGCACCACAAGAAACATTGTGTAGCCCTCGGAAGAAAGACGCTGGGTGCAGCACTTATTCTCAAAACGACCGCTTCGACGGCACAAAATAAAAACAAAACACTGGCACTGAAAGGCGCTTTGTGGACGTAAAGCGACAGCCAGCGAAACAGAAGCCACACAAAACGAATGAAACTTCCATCGACCAAATAGTGAGATAATACCCTCCAGCTAACAAACCGGCTTAGCACCAAGCTAACATATACACCTACCAACCATGCAGATCGAGATAACCTTGAACACTAACCAATCCACCCTCCTGAATGTGTTTGCATGGAGTAGCTTGTCCCTCTTAGTTGTCCTAGTTCAGGTAAAGGGCCATGGATGTAAAGAAATACTGTTAACATGCATCCACCTACCTGCTAGAGAGCATCCTTCATTCTGCCTGTCTAGTCAGGTTTACTGGTTGGCTTTGTCCAACAGTTTGACAATCTATATCAACCTCATGAAATCTATTTTTTACGAGAGCCAACAAGAAGATGTTGGGGAGGTGGGTTACGTTATAGAAAGAGGACAGGACCAGGAAGTGGGGTGAGAAGGCGTGAAGTCGAGGTTAGCTCTAAATACACAGAATCTAACTTTGAAAGATATTACGTGAATATTGTCAACTCTAATCTTCAGGCTGGTTCTTGCACTGATTCACAAAGTCACAGGCATGCACACAAACAGCGACACACAATTAAATAATGCATTTCCGTCACACACTCTCTCTCTTGCGTATCATCAAATATGACAGATTTGTTTTACTGCAGACCTGACCACTCACATAAGATCAAATACAAAAGGCATCGAACATTTGACAAAGCAAACTAATGTAAACATCAGCGATCCATCGAGACGTGATCAGCACTGGGAACAGGGTGCAGGGCATGAATGTATTCACGTCCGTTCCTTTGGACACTGGCGTCCTGCGTATTCACAATCAAGGCCTCACGGTATCCGCAATGGAATGAGTGTGATGGAAACTTCTGGAGCAATGGAGACGAGACTCAGAGAGACACGGGAGAGCCGTAGCTTGATGTCAAACCAGAAGGTCACGGCCGGAGAATTGATAAATGTTATTGATGAAACTGATCAGCTCGACTGTCTCTCAAATTGTAATGATTAATAATAATATATAATATTTTTATAGCGCCTTTCAGGAAACCCTAGGTCGCTTTACAAGTCGGGTAGGGGGGGGGGGAGTAGGGGAAAAAAGGCAGACAGGTTACGGGGGGGTGGGGGGGAAGTAGCAGAAAAATAAACCTATTAAACGAACTATACAGTGGGGAAAGCCTCGGTGAAAAGGTGCGTTTTGAGGGCTTTTTTGAAATGTCCAGGGTTGGGGGCGCTGCGGATTTCGGGGGGGGGAGAGTTCCAGCAGGGGGGGGGGTGCCACACTGAAGGCTCTGTCACCAAATAGTCCGCAACCTGGTGCGGGGGGTGGAGAGGAGATCCGGTCCAGATGGTCTTAGCTTCCGGATGGAGTGTGGAGACGGAGAAGGTCAGACAGGTATTGGGGGGCGAGGGCCTGGAGGGATTTGTAAGTCAGAAAGAAGGAGTTTAGAGGTGATACGGTGCTTGACTGGGAGCCAGTGGAGGTGGATCGGGGTGGGGGGTGATGTGCTGTGTGAGTGAGCACCCCTGGCAGCCGAGTTCTGCACATACTGGAGCCTGGCCGGGCTTTACTGGGAACCCCGAACAGGACTCCGTTGCAGTAACATTGAATGTATTACTTGAATTGTACTTAACAGACTGTACGTGGTTTGTCTCGTGTGTCATGTTTGCTTTTTGTCTTTTGTTTAGTATGTCTGTAAGTGTTGCCAATAATCCCAACAATTATAATAAAATGTCTATATATAACAGCGGTTGCCCGACCAACTCTGAAGATCTCTTCCGCAGTCAAAGGGTTTTTAACTAGTTCAGAGGTACAGTATTATAAACGTTATTTATTAACAAGTCTAAACAAACAGGGCACTAAATGTAACTTAAACTGTCCCAAGAATGTACGCTATGTACGATAAGAAGGACTCCCAGATGTCCACAACATCAAACTATCTCAGGTCAGCTTGTGCTCGTCATGAACAACAAGGACCAGCAGCAACAGCTCAAGGCGTAAGCCCTGTGCCAGGGAAAGGAGACGGTGAGGGACTGGGTTAAAGGTTATATACCTAATGCAACATGTTCCCCAGCGATGAGGATACATTTAAAAACCAGACGTATTCCACGTGTTCGGACCATGCACCGAACACCCCTCGTTCGCCTCCCGCTGTAAATCTGGAACATCTCGAGTTTCCAGCAGAAGAAAGTTCAAGGACACTTTTATGTTAGTTTGCTTAGTTCCTCTCCTCCGTTCCCTCTCGTTGTTTGACCGTCTCCTTTTTATCTCGCAGCACAAACACTCAGATTACCTTTTCTCCGGCTGTCCTCTCTCGGTCTCTGTGATACATCAGCGTCCCTGAGAGAGGCAGCAGAGCCCCCAAAGTAATTTATCGAGGCACAGAGTCCTTCCCGCCCGCGCTGAATACATATCTCCTCCATAAACACACCACGGCTTTAGCAACGCTCTTACAGTATGTCTTACTTTTTTCTTTTATTGAAATATCCCTTTGGCTGCACGGACGGCAGCTGAATGGCAAATGCGACACTCTGACTCAGTCCTGCACACCTACACGGCACACATGAATGCATGCGACATAAATATGCACACGCCTGCATGCGTACGAGGTTAATTCAGTCAGGAATACTCTAACATACACACAGACCCATCAATAAGTAATTACACTGCAACAAGATGTTCTGGGACCTTGATTCAATAGCCGTACTAATACGCTACCTGGTCTGTGTACCAATGCGCCGTCTCATCCACGCAGAGGGGTGATGGAGACATGCCACGAAGACTTGAGCACCGTCAGTCTGCGGCGCCCAATCAGGTTTGCAACTAGAATCCAATCTCCATGCTTCAAAGGGTCTTGTGTCCCCTAAATGTCTGCATTAGGGATTCTGTCATCATGCAGGCTTGACAAGCAATCAGTGGTTGCAGCGGATGTTGTGAATGACGATGCCTGTGTTGAGAAGGTGTGTGTGCGATGGAAACTCTGGGTGTGTGTAAGGTGGTTGGTTTGCTGACTCGACTCATGTGCATTCCTACTCGTGAGTTGGTCATATCATCACAGGTTACCGTACACAACGTTTATGGGATATTATTTGAACGTTTTTTGTCGTTTTTGGTGTGCTTCCCTACAAATGTACATCACAACAGTTTGCTGTGGAAGCTTCTGCATTTCACCTGTTTAACAAATAACTTGATAAAGTTAAGAAAAACAATTCAGGATTTGGTTAAAATACCGACGTTTTCTTAACTTTTTTTTTTTTTTCCCCACACCCTCGCCCCCTGCCTGGAACGCCTCCATTGGACTACTTTGTTTACTTCCTGATCATAGTGACATCACTATGTAATAGCCGCACTTCTATTGGCTGGCGCTCCAACACATTGTACCTGATAACATGACACAGAAGAGGAACACAATACAATTATGAAACCTGAAAATGTCCTCTTTAAAGTTCCAAAGCTTAAAACCAGTGGAAAACTAGGCGTAGAAAAAAACAATTGAGGGTTTGGTTAAAATAATAACAGAAGTCGTGAAACTAAAATACCAACGTTTTTCGACGGATAAATAAACGTTGACTTCTGGTTTCAAACACGATGTGAAAGCCTGGTGTGTTTCAACCCACTTGTCCACAGTCTTTCTCACTCGGTTGCTTTTTATTCACAGTCCTAGATTCAGTGCGTTGTCAACTAATTATGTGCTTTCCTTTTCCTAGATGTAGCTACCAACAGGGTACGAGAAAAAACCTGACTTTTAGTGGATGTTTTTGTGTCTTTCTGGTGTCATGGTCAGTGATAGGTAAATTGTATCGGGCACACGCAATGTAAAATTGGAGTTCTTATCTATATCTTATTTGGTCAATACTTGATCGTGTTAAAGATAGTACTTCCCCCCCCCCCCTGCTTGAAACGCCTCCATTGGACTACTTTGTTTACTTCCTGATCATAGTGACATCACTATGTAATAGCCACACTGCTATTGGCTGGCGCTCCAACACATTGTACCTGATGACAGGACACAGAAGAGGCACAAAATACAATTATGAAACCTGAATATGTCCTCTTTAAAGTTCCAAAGCTTAAAACCAGTGGAAAACCAGGTGTAGTCATACTTGCCGATTCTCTCGATTTTTCGCGGCAGACTCCCGATTTCATTGCCCTCTCCGCGTTTCCTCCCGGGTCATATTTCTCCCGCATTTCTGACAAAATCAGATTTACTCAGGACTGTTTCCACTCAGACTTTAATACAGCTCCACCATTGTTTGGTTTTTTGAAACCGATACCGATACCGATAACTTCCTGCTTCTCAAGACCGATACCGATAACAACACATTTTTTACGCCACTAATTATTTTAACGCGTGTGTATTTTTTTTCCTCGGCCCGCCCCGTAGTTTCAGAGCGCATCGAGTTTAAAGTACCATCTACAAGCTGATGCCGACAGCCCCGCTCCTGCTGCCTGCTTGCAGCAGACCACACTTCCACGCTCACGGCAGGCACCGCCTGGCCATCGGGAGGACCGGGAGGGTGTGTGTGTGTGTGTGTGTGTGTGTGTATGTGTGGCCCGAGCGAGCGAGAGAGAGACCTTACGTGCATTGTTGTTGTTAGCATCTGGTGCTAGCTAGCTGCGCTAACGGATACAAGGAGCTGTTTAAATGAAAACAGAGGAGCGCTCGATCCACACAACTGTGCCGAGCACTTGACTTGATGCAGGAAGCAGACAGCGGGACATTGGAGGAGAAGTCAGCACACTCAGCAACATGATTGCAGCGTCCAGGCACACACACACACACACACACACACACACACGCACACACTTTGTATTGTATTATTGTCTTCGTATGCTTTTAACACACCGTCGTAGCGATGGCGATGTTTCAGGTGACTGATCAGGTTCGAAGTATTAGGGAGCGCTGGATTTGTGAAGAACTCCCCTCTTCCTAAACCACTAACACCACAGTGCTGGCAAAACAGGAGGAGCCGAGTGAAAAACAAGCGCCCCTCATCCCAATCCACCCACACGGCAGTATTCTTTTCTTTTTTTTTACCCCAAAAATATATTGTATATTATCGGGGCTATTAATACTGGTATCGGGTTTATCGGGATGACGTCATCATTCCTAATAATTATCGTGCATCCCTAGTTTCCATGGTAGCACGTCTCTTTAGCAGCGAGCGCAACTGAAAGTCTGAGAGGGTGAGGAAGATAGTCACAGAAAACAGAACAAGAATCGACAACTCCACCCTCTGCTCACTCCTTCCATCAAGGATGCTGCTACAGGCCGCAAGGCAGTGCACTTACGACTACATGGTAATGTTAATCTAACAGCTCGGCAATCCCCCCCCCGCGTTGGTTTGAAATGTTCCCGATTTCTGAGGTCTCAAGGTTGGCAAGTATGGGTGTAGGAGATTCCAACGTTGGTTGTTGCGGTACCTTTCTTGAGATTTTGAAGTTTAACGATGAGATCTGAAAACATGTAGGTTGTAAACAAGCACAACAACAGTCCACTGAGTTCGGTAGTATGCAGATAAAAGACGAGGACGGCTGCATACGCACGAACCTGAAATGAACTCGTGTGGCACCGACCGAACGGCGGCTGCTGAGCTTCCTGTCCGTCTGTCCGAAACATGTTCTATTCAGAGATGATGAAGAGTGTTACGAGACGAGGGTCTGGCAGCTCTCCGAGTACATTTGACAAACCCGTCTCACGAAGAGAACTGATGTCTCTTAAGTGTCTCGAACCACGCCTGTCAGTCCTAGCTCTTCGCTCTCGCTCTCGCTCTCGCTCTCTCTCTCTCTATCTCTCTCTCTCTCTCTCTCTCTCGGCTCTCTCTCTTCTCTCTCTCTCTCTCTCGCTCTCTCTCTTCGCTCTCTCTCTTGCTCTCGCTCTCTCTCTCTCTCTCTCTCTTCTCTCTCTCTCTCTCTCTCTACTCTCTCTCTATTCTCTCTTCTCTCTCTCTCTCTCTCTAATGCCCGATGGCTAGCAGTATTTGATCAGTTTCTGTATTTTTTCTGGTGAATCACGTCAAGGAGGAGCCATGCTGAGATTTGTGCATAACGGAGAAGTTCTAGAACTTCTGATCTGTAGAACTTTAAGAAGTTATTTACTTTACGCCTTAAGTCTTTACTTCCTGTCTGTCTTCTTCTGCTGTTCCCTTTAGTGTTTACTTCCTGTCTGTCTTCTTCTGCTGTTCCCTTCAGTGTTTACTTCCTGTCTGTCTTTCTTCTTCTGCTGTTCGCTTTAGTGTTTACTTCCTGTCTGTCTTCTGCTGCTGTTCGCTTTAGTGTTGACTTCCTGTCTTTCTTCTTCTACTGTTCCTTTTAGTGTTTACTTCCTGTCTGTCTTCTTCTACTGTTCCCTTTAGTGTTTACTTCCTGTCTTTCTTCTTCTGCTGTTCCCTTTAGTGTTTACTTCCTGTCTGTCTACTTCTGATGTTCCCTTTAGTGTTTACTTCCTGTCTCTCTTCTTCTGCTGTTCCCTTTAGTGTTTACTTCCTGTCTGTCTACTTCTGATGTTCCCTTTAGTGTTTACTTCCTGTCTCTCTTCTTCTGCTGTTCCCTTTAGTGTTTACTTCCTGTCTGTCTTCTTCTGCTGTTCCCTTCAGTGTGTACTTCCTGTCTCTCTTCTTCTGCTGTTCCCATTTAGTCTTACACAAATACAAATGTTTGTATTATTTGTTGAAATACAATACTACATACATCTGGACTCAAGAGCATTATCTCAGTGAAACGTCTATACACATCATGTGACTATTTTTAAATGATTCTTTATTTTCTCTTATCAATCACACACTCTGGTGGCAGCTTGTTTCAGCAGCGTAGCTCATCATGTGCACATGCGAACACACACATCATTCATAATGTCATTAATTCATGCGTAACCTTAATCATCCATTAACTAACACATTCGATCAGTCATGCGTTGCGTTTCCTAATCGCTCAACGTATTCACGTAACTCATTCATTCCTCAAATCAGAAATATTATGGAGCTAATGCAGGAAAACGTCTGACTCGCTTCCCCAATTAAAGACACATTTCAGCCAAGCGTTCATTCATTTTAATCAACCATACCTCATTTAATTCAGTCTCATATCGTGGTCACTCAAACATATATCTTCAATTATTAAGAATCAACATTCATTCCGTCGATAAGCTCTGTTTAATCCCGTCGCTGTCATATCTGTGGAGATAAGGCTTTGTATTGTGAACTGACCGAAGCCCAAAGCCCCATCAGTTACCATCTATCCCTGTGTACTAAGTAAACTGTGTGTGTGTGTGTGTGTGTGTGTGTGCGTGTGCCAACAACAGCTTGCCTCGTCTCTCGTCCGTGAGCTAATGAAGATAATGGAGCGAACCGAGGCTCACTTCTGGAAGTTTACACGACAGAACAGCAGAATTATTCCGCCATCTAAAGATCTAGAGGGAACGCATTCATCGTAACTCACAGCCAGAAAGTAAGATGCAAAGACGCTACATTTAACGCCTCGCAATAAAGAAATGAATATGTCAAAACTTGTTTCCAAGCCGGTGAAGATTTGAAACCAAACGAAGCACGAGGAGATTCCCCTTTACGTGGCGTATACACAAAGCATTTCATTCTAACATTTGAAGACAACACTAGCTCTGATCTTGACTTTCTATACAATTTGGATGACATTTAAAGCACTTTTATATCAACAACGATTGATCTGAAAACACACATTGTAGATTAATCAGTATTAATACATTTTAATAATAATAATTAGAGCCGGGACTCGATTAAAAACATTAATCTAATTAATTAGAGCTTTGTAATTAATTAATCGAAATTAATCGCATTTTTAATCAAATATACATATTTAACCGTGCTCTTATCGACGCTTCCATCCGTCCGTTTTTTAAAACAAAAGTGTCCCATCCACGGGGCCGACCAAAGCGTCTCATCAACTTGTTCGTTCATGTTTGACTATTGTTCACCGTGGTTTGTTGTTGTTTGAAGTCCCATGCTGAAGTCATGAACGTTAGTTGGTGCTCCAGTATAATCGGGACGCCTGAAACTCATCCAGTGAGAAACGTTCCGCTGTGCAAAAATAAGTGCGATTAAAATGCGTTAATTTTTTTAACGCGTTAATTTTTGTGTAATTAATTAATCTGAATTAACGCGTTTAAAGTCCCGGCCCTAATAATAACACATTTTATTATCAAGCGCTTTACAGAGGTAAGAAAAAACAAGATAAGATAAAAGGTATATTTAAAATCGAGCAATAAAACCACATTTGTCACAAGGACATCGATCACACGTTAAAAGCTAGTGTTTTGAAAACACGTTGAAATAACGTCTTGCAGTCATGTTTGTCTTTAAATCTGTACTTACTGTAATTATTCATTAGCATTTTGTTGTGCTATATACTTCAGGAGATGTGCTACATATATACAATTGATCAGTTGTATTGCTTAATTGATGGATTTTGGACATCATTATATTGACATCGTCCTTTTCTGCAATGTTCAATATGCACCAGGATACTCTTTTACATGTCGATGCTGACTGGGGACCTTTTCGGATCAATGTTTCCTTGTTTCTTCTAGTTTAAAGACAACAAAGCCCAAAGAGAATCAGAGAGAAACTACACCCCTTTAATATTCATCACAATGGGGAATTGTGTTTTTAAAGCCACACAGTCACGTAACGCACAAAACAACAGGACATTCAAGAGGCAGGTAAGAAATAAACTAAATACATTCACAATATAGGGCCAAACTTAAAGGTCACCTATCATGCTATTTTTAGGCAATAGCATAACAGGTCACCCATTCTGGCCATGCGTCATATCCCTCTATTTCACTTCCTGTTTCTAACGTGATGATTTTGGAATAAGACTTTAAAAAATAAAGAATGGATGCAAAAATAAAAGGAGGGGTCTGAGCTCACGCGGGACCCGGCAGCTACCGTCTAAACTAAACGCTGCCGTGATGAAACGCCATATCATGGATCATCAAGGATCTGAAACAGTCTGGAGCTCAAAGGCTTTCTCTCTTGCCGGTTACACCACAAGGTGAGTTCCTTTCTACTTCCTGCTTCTTCACACACATGCTCTCCAGCACAGGTTAGCTCTGAGTGTTAGCGATGCTAATGTAAACACCGACCATATTACATCCAAAACAGTCTGGCATTGTTTCTGATAGCAACGGTTCTGATTGGCCGTGGGTCCACATTTCAGATGTTACGTCATATCGGACGCAAATCTGGATCAGCTCCGTTGTTCCCCCGTTTTTAGAGATTTGGGTACGGAGGAAAAGAGAGGGGTTTATTTGCTGACGCTGCGTGAGTTCTCCCGACACACCGGGGACAGCATGTTGATGTAGAGAAGACACCACAAAGTGCATTTTTCATGATAGGTCCCCTTTAAAGTCAGTTACAGAAAATGCCTTGTAATACGGTATGACTCAAGATATACAACACAATACAACTTTATTTATAAAGCACTTTAAACTTCCAGACCAAAGTGCTGTACAGGCAAATAGATAAACACAGCTCAGCTCACACACCATAAAACAAGTACAAGTAAAAACAAAACACAATTTAAATGCAAAAAAAAGCAACACTCTAAAAGATGTTGAAACTGCCAAATGTTAAAACGCTAAGCAGAAGAGGTGGGTTTTAAGAAGCGATTTAAAAGCAGGCAGTGTGGAGGCCTGTCTGATCTCCAGGGGCAGAGCGTTCCACAGGGTGGGAGCCGCGACAGAGAAGCAACGGCCCCTCTGAGCTCTGACCTGGTTTTAGGCACCTTCAGGAGCAGTTGGTCCGCTGACCTGAAAGGGCGGCTCGGCGTGTAGCTGTAGCAGCTCAGCAAGGTATGGTGGGGTCATGCCATTTAGGGATTTAAAAGTAAATAAAAGAATTTAAAAATGGATCCTAAAATAAATTGGCAGCCAGTGGAGAGAAGCTAAAACAGGGGAAATGTGGTCAAACTTCCGTGTGCCAGTTAAGAGCCTTGCTGCAGCGTTTTGCACCCGCTGCAGCCGTGCGAGCGAGGACCCACTGACCCCCATGTAGAGAGAGTTACAGTAGTCCAGCCGGGGTGGTGACAAAGGCATGGATTACTGTCTCAAACTGCTGTCTGGAGAGAAAAGGTTTTACTTTGGCTAGCTGCCTCAGGTGATAAAAGCTCGTTTTTACCACCGACTTAATCTGACTCTCAAGTTTGAGTTCACGATCCATTTTAATACCAAGGTTCGTAACGGTGGGCTTGGTGTACTCAAGGGACCCAGGTCTACAGAAGTGGTGTCAGTGGTGCTACCAAAAACCATTACTTCTGTTTTTCCTTCATTGAGTTTAAGGAAGTTGCACTGCCATCCAGGACTTTGTGTCATCTAGGCACTTTAGCAGTGGGCTAATTAGGTAACCCTCCTTCTTTGTTAGAGGGACATACATCTGGCTATCGTCAGCATAGCAGTGGAATGCGATGCCGTGCTTTCTAAAAATGGACAATGAATATTGCATATAGGGTTCACGTATCGGCCTGGTAGGACATCAACGGATCTACAGATGTAGCGCTTCATTTCAGACGCCTACCCGTGCGGGTCGTGATCTATACGTACACACGCGTAACTTAAGGCGAAATGAGAAAATGCAGAAATGAATACAATGCACTGCAGCCACATTTGGTTTGATCCACACTTGAAATACAATTAGATTTACGTTTTGTATCTCCTTTCCTCTTCTCCTTTCTCTTTTCTTATCTTATTTCCAACATTCTCACTCTTTTCTCTTCTTTCTCCCTCTTTTCCATTTCCCCCTCTCCTCCTTTCTTTCCAGATGTTTTCTCCCTTTTCAGTTTTTGTCTTCTGTCACTTTTAGATGTCCTCAATGCTCCTTCTGTGGTGGTTTATACCATCTGCCGACAGATGCAAACGCACTACAGCGACCCAACACATTTCCATTAGGAGAAACAAGCTGCACCTTTTTTAAAACTATTTTAAAACTATTTTTCTTTTTGTATTGCTTTTAATATAGTATATTTTAACATTGTTTAATATTGTCTGCTTATCTGTATTATTGTGTTGCATTGTTGGAGAAGCCTGTGAACTAAGATTGTCAACGCCATAATTACTCTGCAGCTATGTTAGTTTGACAATAAAGAACCTTGAACCTCGAACCTTGAGAAACGATGCAAATATTAAAACAAAGACGAGACTGGAGCGCTTGGTGACGTTCAGGATTATAAAGCTGAACAACTGTCTCTGTCTCAGAGTTAGTCTCATAAGTGTTTATCAGTATGTGAAATGACTAGGTTAGCTACGTTAGCTACTTTGGCTACTTTAGCTACTTTAGCTACTTTAGCTACGTTAGCTACGTTAGCTACTTTAGCTACGTTAGCTACGTTAGCTACGTAGCTACTTAGCTACGTTAGCTACGTTAGCTACGTTAGCTAGCTAGCTTACAGCAGATCCGCAGTAACATCAGAACGTCACCAAGCGCTCCGTCCCAGCTGTGTGTAGAGAAAACAGCATGGTTTCTACCAAGGAAATGTGTGGTCTTGTATTCCTCCTTAATCAAGCAACACATTCTGCCGCTTCCAGTATAACCATGACAACGACAAGACCAAAGAAGCGGATCAGGTAAGAAATGAAATTTGATGGGGAACTAATTTTCAGAGTTTCCTGACACCACATGAATCGATCACAAATACATTGTTGGTCTGTAATATTTCTGTATCACGGCATTGATTGATCATATCTGCAAACAAGTGGCTATATCAAGGTAATATTTGATCTTATCAGATATAGGCCTACACTGAAGATTGGTAATGTATTGAAGGTACATGTTGCGGGCTGTGCAGCACCCTGCTGTTGTAAGAGCATGTATGGAGCATGACAGAGAAAATGACTATATCTGCCACCTGGGAGCTGAACATGGGCAGCAAGCTAATTAGGTAAAAACACAGCATTTTTCGATAGTTTAATTTCACAGACATCTCGTGAACTTTCAAGGAGATTTCTGCCCGGAGACGCAGTTAATTCCTGTCCCTGATCCAGTACATGCTTCAGAACAAAGTACAGTGTGAGATATCAGTGCCCATCTCCAGAGGGCCATTGTCCTTAATTAGAAGTGTGGTTATCTCTTTCGCTCTGCCCTTCATCATTACCATCCTCGGCTTCACACCGTGAGGGTCACTTTCAGTTCACTCCATTCCGCTGGAGACGCAGAATAACTGTGTGATGGAGCTCCTGCAGGGAAACCCCAGGTAGCTAATCAGGTGTGAGCAAACCGCTGTGTACCTGCAGAGAGGAGTTAGCATATAGTGAGCTATCTCTGACAGGAAGACACTCACAGAGGAATTCACACAACTAGGGTTTAGAAAGTGGGAAAGACCATTTTATTTTTACACTGTTTAAATGAAACGATGTCAAGGAGGTTTGCTGAGAAACAAAGAGTCTAAATGTAGCTAATTAGCTATTAGCTATAATCTGACATATTGCATCTCTTCTCTTTGCTGAGATTAATTTTGTTGTATGCATGGTCCTTCTATAAATGAATAAATACCATTCAGAGGAAAATTAAAAAAACACAAAAAAAGGTGTATTTACTACAGTAAGCTTAAACCGTAGGACTTGTAATGTATTGAAAGGAAGTTCAGTTTTGTGTTCCACAGAAACTGTGTTATCAACTCCCCCTGAAACCTGTACACCTTTTCCTTGGAGGTAAAAAAAGAACAAGAATTTCAATAATTTAAAACAGAAATACATGAATGCCGTAGAGCAGGGGTGCTCTGTTTATTATACGGTTACATGCCACTTTGCAGAAGCAGGTTGCCCATAAACTACATGTCCCACAATGCATCTCGTTTTATGACGCACACTGAAGAGACTTGCAATTATTTTCCCTGGACTTCTGCTTTCACACGTAGTTGGTTGTTAATTACTAAGTTATTATCCTATCCGATAATAATAATCCAGAGGCAATAGTGTATTATAATACATTATTTTATATATATGTTATATATATGTATATTTATATAGTTACAACCGGCCCTTTGAGTGCAACCATAATGCTAATGTGGCCCGCGATGACATTTTCTCCCCCTGCCGTAGAGCCACTCACTGTGTCTTTGTTGAGCTGAATCTGTACTGCTCACTGAGTTGAAAGACTCTTTACTCTAGGCGTTGTCATGGAATCCGAAACCTTTAGACACTCAAGACATTAACAAATATATAACAAAATAGAAACACAGACACACGGCTGATTGAAGACATTATTATATTATATACTCCTTTGCCGAGATAATCCATCCCACCTCACATGTGGCATATCAAGATGCTGATTTGACAGCATGATTATTGCACAGGTGTGCCTTAGGCTGGCCACCATAAAAGGCCACTCTGAAAAGTGCAGTTTTGCTTTATTGGGGGGGTCTGGGGGGGGGGTCCGAAAACCAGGCAGTATCTGGTGTGAGGGTTAGGGTTAGGGTAATGTTGTGAATCGAGTGGCCCATGGTGGTGGTGGGGTTATGGTATGGGTAGGCGTATGTTATGGACGACGAACACAGGCCACTCGATTCACAACATTACCCTAACCCTAAACCTACCCCTAACCCTAACCCTACCCCTAACCCTAATCCTACCCCTCACACCAGATACTGACTGGTTTTCGGACCCCCCCAGGACCCCCCCAATAAAGCAAAACTGCACGTTTCAGAGTGGCCTTTTATGGTGGCCAGCCTAAGGCACACCTGTGCAATAATCATGCTGTCTAATCAGCATCTTGATATGCCACACCTGTGAGGTGGGATGGATTATCTCGGCAAAGGAGAAGTGCTCACTATCACAGATCTTTCAGATTTGTGAACAATATTTGAGAGAAATGGTTATTTTGTGTAAATAGAAAATGTTTTAGATCTTTGAGTTCATCTCATGAAAAATGGGAGCAAAAACAAAAGTGTTGCGTTTATATTTTTGTTCAGTGTAATATAGATTATTTCTACAGCGTCATCTCTCGGATTGGGACAGCCCAGAATCTGGAGGTCATGGGAGGGGAGGCTCTGGGTTGAGCAGCGTCCCGCGGCCGTGATGGAGACATTACAAATGCCTGGCTGAGGCCAGATGGTCTGTCATGGAGGAGAGAGAGGGATGCCAACGAGGGAGATGGGAGAAGAGAAGGAGGAAGAGAAGGTCAGAGGGGTAGAGAGTGGGAGAGAGAAAAGAGGGGGAACGAGGGGAACACAGATTTTGAGGAGGGATGAGAAAACTTTTCAACAATAATGGGGATAAATACGGCGTTACAACGGACTCATAACATTTCCATTCGACACATGAGAAAACATCTTCATCAACTAACCTACACATGCTCCGGTCTAGCTGTGTGCGTCACTCTTTAGTGTCCCCTGGTCTCCAGCTGTGCGTCACTCTTTAGTGTCCCCTGGTCTCCCAGCTGTGTGCGTCACTCTTTAGTGTCCCCTAGTCTCCCAGCTGTGTGCGTCACTCTTTAGTGTCCCCTAGTCTCCCAGCTGTGTGCGTCACTCTTTAGTGTCCCCTGGTCTCCCAGCTGTGTGCGTCACTCTTTAGTGTCCCCTGGTCTCCCAGCTGTGTGCGTCACTCTTTAGTGTCCCCTGGTCTCCCAGCTGTGTGCGTCACTCTTTAGTGTCCCCTGGTCTCCCAGCTGTGTGCGTCACTCTTTAGTGCCCACTGGTCTCCAGCTGTGTGCGTCACTCTTTAGTGTCCCCTGGTCTCCCAGCTGTGTGCGTCACTCTTTAGTGTCCCCTGGTCTCCAGCTGTGTGCGTCACTCTTTAGTGTCCCCTGGTCTCCCAGCTTTGTGCGTCACTCTTTAGTGTCCCCTGGTCTCCCAGCTGTGTGCGTCACTCTTTAGTGTCCCCTGGTCTCCCAGCTGTGTGCGTCACTTTTTTAGTGTCCCCTATTCTCCCACTCTTTAGTGTTCCCTGGTCTCCCAGCTGTGTATGTCACTTTTTAGTGTCCCCTTGTCTCCCAGCTGTGTGCGTCACTCTTTAGTGTCCCCTGGTCTCCAGCTGTGTGCGTCACTCTTTAGTGTCCCCTGGTCTCCCAGCTGTGTGCGTCACTCTTTAGTGTCCCCTGTCCCCCCGCTCTCTGGAAAAGTACAGTTAGTTCATACTTTCTTTACTCAACACAGCTTGCTTACATTTTACCACACTGACCTCATTTCAAATTGTTCAAAGAGACTCAATTCTTCTCCCAAGTTTGTTCCCACCAACTTGTCCCTCTTTTCCTATCTCTTCGTCTTTCTTTCTACAAGAGATGGAGGAGAGAGAAGTGGAGCAAGGATAGAGGAAAGAGGAAGCGATAAATCATCCTCCACCTTCTGAGTGTGGGTTTTCTCGTTGCTCTGATGAATCGCCCTCCTCCCGGAGAAGACCGTATAGCAACGAGAAAATGAAAGTAATAAACAGAAGGCCATTCCTCCCTCTCGTCCTCTAGCCGAAGAAGAAAGAGAGTCTCTGAGGGACGATGGATTGAGAGAGGGAGAAAATGAGAGGACGTCTTCTGTACTTCCTCTGACTTTATGAGCCGTGAAGAGTTTTCAGAGAAGCCGGAGATATGTCCACATTTTCTCAAGGAATCCTCCGATCTCCTCTCGTTCTCGGGTGTTATAACGTTCCCCACCTTTCTATCCATTGTTTCCGCACAGTTTAAGCTCCATGTACTCGTCTCACTTCTTCACTTCACACTCAGTATTTTGTCCGCTCAGCAGTTTTTGAGTCAATGATGTTGTAGAAAGATTAAATTAAATCCAATGGAGATCATTTTTGGAGGGCAGACCATCCTTGAAGGTATTCCACTCGCAGGCCTGATAAACAAAACAAATATAATCCGTTTATTCGGGGGCCTAAAGAGCTTCCTGTCAGACACTTTAGTTTGTGTTTTCTTATTTATTTCACATGCGAAAACCACAGGTGCCTTTATTAGGTCTTACATTGAATGATTATGTTTTGTTTTTAGGGTTAGGGTTAGCCTCGCATTGGATTACATGGCATTATCAAAGTCTATTTTTTACACACATTTACAAACACTATCTTCTTGGTATCACGTCATCGCTTTGACTAACATCCATTACAAATAAGTCATATTTGTGTTTATACAATAAACAAAAACACAAAAGTGTATTTAGTTTTATTTAACTTCCAGTAACTGCTAGAATCCACTTCAAGACACTGGTACTTGCGTACCATGCTGCGAATGGATCTGGCCCTTCCTACATCCAGGACATGGTTAAAACCGTACACCCCAGCACGTGCCTCTCGCTCTGCATCAGCCAAACGACTCGCTGCACCCTCGCTGCGAGGGGGACCCAAGTTCCCATCAGCAGGAACACGTGGGTTTGCTATCCTGGCTCCAAGATGGTGGAATGAGCTCCCATTGACATCAGGACAGCAGAAAGCTCACACACCTTCCAGACTGAAACTCATCTCTTTCGACTCCACCTCGAGGATAGAACTATTAACAAAGCACTTATATACTAATAAAGGACTGGCTTCTCTAAAGCCAGTTGAGTAGCACTTGAAATGTTTGGCTCTATGAAACCTGATGTACTTTATGATTCTGTTTTATTCAAGGTTGTATTTTGTTGGTCGAACGCACTTATTGTAAGTCTCTTTGGGGTAAAAGCGTCAGCTAAATGTAATGTAATATAAAAAACATTTAATTTAACATATTAGTGTCTATGTTCTATAATTATATCCATGACCGGGAAAGTAGCAGAGGAGAGAAAACCACACAACATCTCACAACAAAATAAATCTCAAAGACATCGATTCACATGGCTCTCCGATGATCCCATGAACTCAGCTTTGAGAGGACATTGTTCTTGTCAATTGAACACAAATTGGCAGCGTTGCACAGTATTATCTTTTACTGTTTTTAAATGCCTTGTCTGAATGTCTTTCATTTTTGTAAAGCACCTTGAATGGCCTTGTGTGGAAAGGTGCTGTATAAATAAACGTGCCTTGCCTTACTACATACAACTTCAGCATTATTGATAATCGGTTAATTTCCCATGCCATATTTATATATATACTGTGAGGGTTCAACTGTAAAAAAGAAGCACAGTGTATGCTGCTATATTCGAACCGAAAGACGGAATTGATTAAAATATCGATGACCTAATGTTTTATTATAAGAAAAATATATGCTAGAGGGGGGAGGACCAGAACAAGTTTTTTTAAGCTTCTTTTTTTGTACTTGTTATAATTATTAATTTGAGTGAGAAAAGAAAAAGGAAAAAAAAGGGAATATATATATATATTATTGTTGTATGTTTTTGTTTCTGAAATGTTCAATAAACTGACTAAATAAAATAAAATAAAAAAATATGCATCATAATAACCATCATACCCAATCTCATCCAGTCACTACATGTACATACTGTACCTGTATCCTCTCCAACTGCCCTTTACAACAGTTCTACCTGAGAAAATGTGCCTTCAACAATTCTCCAGAGGGGAGATAATTTCCCTCCCTAAAGTGTATGAAGATGTTAGGGCCTGAATAAGCCGTTCATTACCCCAGACAGGAAGAGGTTCTGTAATGTGATTAGATTTTGTCGAGACTCTCAGTCAGCCTCCGCGGTTTTTAAATGAAAGTGGAGATTACGAGCTTTTCGATGACATCAGATACGCCACGCTCTCTAACAGGATAATGGGGATAATAGCAGGCTTCAGGCGTCCCCAATTTGAAATGCTAATGTAAAGGCACTGTGGGAACAAAACACAAACAGCACTTCAGGTGTAAATGTGTCAGCGAGCGGAGAGATGCCTCCGCTCACAAATCAAAACACAGCGAGAGACGAAGGAAACGGTGCGCTGTTGACTGGGGAAACACGGAATGATGTTCTTTTTATTTAACTTATTTCTACATAAGGGGGGGAACTGAAGTTCAATCAAAGTTCGCAGTGTTAATCCCATCATATCAGGGAGGATTTAAATCCCTAATGCACTTGAGGTGATTCTAGAGCTCCTAATTGGTGCTGAGTGCAGACCGGCTGCACATTTGAAGCATTGGTAACATCTGCATGTAAGCTCCACCATGAGTTCTTTAAATTGTAATTAAGTTTTCTAACTTATTTCCGCGGCACTGGTCCCACCGGTTCTTACGCCAACCTCTTTGTCTTTTGAGTATTTCACTCAACTTTTTAAATAGACCACGTCCATTCCATCATATTCCTAACAACCTCAATTAAAGTGAGCGATAACCCCCATCAATTGCAGCTACTTTTGTGACTTTTCGTTCCAAGAGAAACCTTGGAGAAAGGTGAACTTTTACCCTTGACGATGATTTATAATTTCCACTTTAAAGCTGTTTAATGAGGCGTAAGATTAAACAGAAGACTATTTTGACCTCGGTTCAAATGGAGAAGAAAGGACCCGAAACAGAATCCTTCATCAGTCATTGGCTGCTCGACAAGCGCTGAGGTTTGGTAGGGTTTACTTATATTTCTATACATCGCGTTTCAATGTTCAATATGAGTGTGTAAGAAGAATGGGTTTGGATGAAAGGCGTTACAGTTTCATGCAGGGGATCGGACTTTGGGTTCCTTCAAAGAAAAGGACATGACTTCAACCAATAGATTCCAGATGACCAATAACGCTAAGAGGAAATCTAGCAACACATTAAAATATGCCCGTTCAGGGTAATTGGGATCAATGTCTTTACATTTTAAGGTGGGTTGTTGTAAATTATAATAATCACATTAAATTACATTACAGAGGCTTTTATCCAAAACGACTTAAAGGTCAACTAACAAGCTATTTGTAGGCAATAGCATATCTCAGATATATAATATATCTGAGATATGCTATTGCCTAAAATAGCATATATATATAGATATACAATAAAAATAAAAACATGTCTATGAAGTGTTTTTGCTCAAATACCAAACAGATCACCCATTCCATGCCTCATATCCCTCTATTTCACTTCCTGTTTCCAAAGTGCTGATTTTGGGTGAAAAGCTTAAAAAAAAAAAAAATTGACAAATAAAAAGGAGGGGTCTGAGCTCATGCGGGACCCGGCAGCTACCGTCTAAACTAAATGCTGCCGTGATGAAACGCCATATCATGGATTATCAAGGATTCTCTCTGAAACAGTCTGGAGCTCAAAGGCTTTCTCTCTTGCCGGTTACACCACAAGGTGAGTTCCTTTCTACTTCCTGCTTCTTCACACACA